>ONZH01030087.1:0-146102 GCA_900303285.1 Rhinella marina | reverse complement strand
TTTGAGCAGTTGTACGGCAGGTGTCAGACGTCCCTTTCCATAGACTCAGATTATCTTCTGAAATAAGTAATATTCTGAATAGCCTTATCAATCAAGAAGTGGAATGTGATTGCGGACAGAGGTTTACGAGTCTGCACACACCTGAGTAAATACACTTACTGTAGATGTATGGATGTGAAGCATCGACAGCTTTAGTAAATATGCTCCCTGAAGCGCCTCTCACATCATAGGAAAGGATTGCAAATACGTGATCATGACATTTCGTCTTCTGTGACTCGTTCATAAATGTATACACCAGGCATAGGTGTACTGGTGTGGTGGGACTAGAAATCCCAAGAGCAGAGGCGTTAATAAACAGTGCATATGCCTCAATACACATTTTGTCACAGGATCAGTATTTACAATATTGGTGTCTTTTTTATGTCGCAGAAGTGACTTTGGGCCCCCTCAAGTATTAGGATCTAAGGTCCTATAAGTCTATAGCAGGCATGGCCAACCTGTGGCTCTCCAGCTGTTGTAGAACTACAACTCCCTCCATGCCTGTTGTACGCTGATAGCTGTAAGTAGTCTGGATATGCTGGAGGTTGTAGTTTTGCAACAGCTGGAGAGCCTCAGGTTGGCCATCTCTGGTCTATAGTTATGTCCTGCTTTGCAGACTCTGCTTACATCTAAACAAATTACGTACTTGTAGTGTTAAATTCTGATATCAAGCATACTATGATTATTTTGCACTACTATTTTTAAACAATTGTGAACTCAATTGAATTTAGTCTCTGCAGTCAGATGTGTTATCAAGAGCCTGTAATCTTCTGTAATCCTTCCCCATCAAAACAACGGACGCTGCAGCAGAACCCGACAAACCCCATGAGGTCTGTTGGATGCCGCTAGTCTTTTTTATTCACCAGATTTATTCATCCATTTATTCATACTTTTCCAGGAGGAATAACAGAGGAACAGCAGAGCACAGATACATGCTACACTGAAAAACTCTTTAGGCTTTTTTTTAAACAACTAATGGAGTCATTTATCAAACTGGTGTAAAGTAGAACTGGCTTAGTTGCCCATAGCAACCAATCAGATTCCTCCTTTCATTTATCACAGCCACCAGTTCCTCGTTTAATATAAGCCCAGTCCGCTAACAAGATTATATCGGGGCAGGAACCACCCCAGGTAGCTATAACCATGCCGAATACGAACGTGGGGATTCATGATCAAAATACAAGATTAAATTATATATTTAATTGCTTTAAGAGCACACTAGATGTAATGCTATATACACAGAGAATGGATACAGTGATCGGATGTGCAAATACAGGTGGTATGATACAACAGAGTTAAACAAAGTTGGACTACTCATTGGACTACTCATCCACCAGTTACCAGGTGGATGAGTAGTCCAATGGATTATGATGAGTTCTGGGTTGCTTTAAGGCTTCGCTGTAGTCACATGGGGGCAGTGATTAGTTAGCAATTTGTCCACAATCCCTCCAAACACATTACTCGATGTGACTCCATTTCAGAGTAAGACACCAGCCTCTGGCCTGTGTGGCTTTTTCACCTGTAGCCGACCACTCACCTCCCTCCGGGAGGAGTTCACCCTCCCTTCCTGGACCTGGTAGCCAAAAGACCGACAAAAACCATTATGGCCCATAGCTCCAGACCGGAAGGTCACAGGGAGGTGGTTCTGGTGCCAACGGATCCGCCTGGGTTCCAGCTACAGGTGGAGACCAAACATGGCACAATTATTAGGTTCCTGCTTGGAGATCTCCGTATTTCTGCTTCCTGACATGGTACCACTAATTTATGGCCATGGGCATATCCGTCTTGGCCCCTGTGTCGCAAATATGTAACTGGTTTGTGCCTGTGATGGATGGGCAATTCATAATCTCTTATGAATTACCGGCTCCATGATGTCTGTGATATTCGCTTGATCTGGCTATCAAGCTGACCACCCCAACCCCTCCTGCTAAGGGTTTTTCCTGTAGGAAGACTTTGCCTCCATGCTGTCTGATTGAGGTGTGAGATGTACACATGTGGCCTGCCTTGAAGGCAGGACCCCTGTGGTGATTACTCCATCTCCTAGCTGACAGCAAATGGCTGGGATTAGATCATGGCTAGCATTGATCATAATTTCACATTCCTCACAGACGTCATCAGTATTTTTTTACGGATCCGTTTTTTGCGGACTACAAATAAGGTTGTGTGCATGAGCCCTTAAGGGGGTATCTCGATCTGAGATTGATGACCTATCCTAGGGATGGCAGTTGTTGGACACCCCGCACCCTACTGCTCAGCTGTTGCCAGAAGTACAGTAGGTGGCGAAACTACACAACTCCATCCATTGTGAGCACTGACCCCACTGAACTGGAGCAGTGCTACAGTTACCATCTCTGTCCACTACACAATGGATATACTACAAGTATCTGAAACTACTCTGATAAAGCTGATCGATGGGGGTGCGGAGTGCGGAGTATTGGACCCTGATCAGATATTGATAGCCTGTCCTAAGGGTAAGGACTAGTTTCACACTAGCAGTCAAAGAGCCGGACGGCTGTTCCAATGTGGAACAGCCTGCCGGCCCCAGCATTGCCAGTTGCTGCCTGAATGCCCACTGGCCCCATTTAACTATAATGGGGTCCAGCGGAGATCCAGCCACAATTCAGCTAACATGCAGAAAATCGACCACACTAATACCACTGAGTGCAATGGTTTTTGTCTAGCCAATTCCTGGCATTTTATGCCGGACCAGCCTGCTGGAAGGCTGTATCGCTAGTGTGAGACTATCCTAAGCTGTCAGTAGTAAAGGAATGTGCAACCCCTTAAAGGTCTGCCCATGCTTAAATCCGTGAAAAGGTGGTCAGTGATGTCTCCCTGAAGATGTCCGTGATGGATCTGTGTTGGGTCTGTGTGTCCGTTTTTTTGCTGTCCGTGTTTCACTGACACTGAACAGCTGAAAAATAATTTTAAAATGATATCTTCCTAATAATTTGTGAAACACGGATGGAATCCATGTTGCCTTCTTGGTTTTCACGGACACATAGACTATAATGGGATGGATCCATGAACACGGACAAAATAGAGCATGCTTCCGTGCTAAAACCACAGACCCATGGACCGTGGTAAAGCACTGATGTGGAGAACACCATGGAGAACACTTACAGCATACATACGTGGAACACTGACGTGTGAATGAGGCATTATGATTGCATTGTATAAATCTTAGACAGTATCATTGAATCTGCCACATTCATTTTTGGTAAAGTGTGTTAAGGGTATATTAGATGATCGCTATCAAGCAGTCGTAGTAACGCTTGTTAGCGATGATCTGGCAGTGTAATGTTGCCGCTGATTGCACAATGAACAAGCAAATGCTCATTCATCGGGCAATCCAGATCTTTCAGCATGTATTAGACACCCTGATCCCACAGACGATTGTCAGAAGGGAAGCAGTCCTTCCCGGCAATCGTCTGCTCGCTTGCTGAGGTGACCGCTGCTATTACACGCAGCGATCACCTCAGCAACACGAGGAGGAGTGATCGCTATGCCATACTACAGTGGCTTACTGGCGGCAGATCCTAATTATACAGCATACTGAAAGATCAGGATTGCCCAAAGAACGAGCGTTTGCTCAATCATTGTGCAATCAGCAGTAGAATAAGGGCTCATGTACACGACCATATGTATTTTGCGGTCTGCATAAAATGGATCCATAAAAAATACGAACGACGGCCATGTGCATTCTGTATTTTGGGAAACGGAACATCTGGCCCCTAATAGAACAGTCCTATCCTTGTCCGGTACATGGACAATACTAGGACATGTCTTATTTTTTGCGGAACGGACATACAGACATATGGAAATGGAATGCACACGGAGTAACTTCCGGTGTTTTTTGCACACCCATTGAAATGAATGGTTCCACATACGGTCCGCAAAAAAACCGAACAGATACGGAAAGAAAATACGTTCATGTAAATGAGCCCTTACACTGCAAGATGATCGCTAATGAGCGTTACTACAAATGCTCGTTAGCGATCATCGGGCATGTAATACACCCTTTAGCAGACAGAAATGCTTTTTAGTCACACTTTTATGGGTTTCAATTATTTACTAAGGTTACATAAACCATATAATCTAGCTACAACCTGAAAGACGTAATAATTTTAAATCTGGTTGTGTGGTAATAAGGACCAGCCGCCATGTGACAACATATTATTTAAATTAATAGGAAATTTTTAAAAATCTAAGGGGATCTTTAGGGTTAGACATTTACAAACGTGGCAGGATCCCTGGTAATTTATTCTCGGTCCAGCAGTAAAAGTCACACTTGGGAATATGCCTGCAGTACCAATTGTCACCACTGTGTGTCGTCAAAGGAGAGAGCAAGCCATACCTGCAACAATGTGAGTGCCAGTGCTTACTGACAGCTTTAACTGTTGCATCTAAGTAATGTGAAGAACAGCAAAGTGTCCTCTTAAGCTTTACCCTCATTCTTCCCCTGATTTTTTGCTTTTCCACTTTGTCTTGAAATCCAAACCTCCATCTTCTGTGCTATTGACTCATGGCTGGGAGTGGTAAACACACACAGATTAAAGCAAATAGAAAAAGTTCAAGCAGCTCAGATTTCTGCATCCTTCCCCTATAGCCCTGACAGGGGGAGGAAGAACTAGAGCCCTGTGCCCCTGCCACCTTCCAGTGTGTGTGTGTGGCACATGAGCTCAGTGCATCTTCCTTCAGGAACTGGCTCATCCCTGCATTTAATCACCCAGCCATCAGCAGCATTAAGCTAATGCATATCCAGGAATGAAGGTTATGGATGTGGAGAAGATGGGTGATTTCTAGGATGGCTCCTTTAATGGTTTCCTGTAATATTCTCCTTGCAGAAAAGTTGCTGTTGCTGGTAAGGCTGGTGTAAAATGAGACCTCTGAGTAGACTTGCCTCCTGCACATGAGGTGTGATGATCGGGAATACAGCAATGGATTTTCCTGGGGATTGCTAATTAAAGGTTGGTGCAATGAGATGAGCCACAAGGGACAGCTCCTACGTCTGCTGTGAGAGAGGATAAGAAGTGAGGGAGCTGCCTGCCCAGCTGAAGATCAGGGGGACCTGCCTGCACCACTCACTCTTCCCAAGTTGACTTTTTCCTCCCACATTCAATATAATAAGCTGCAGCCACCTCATGGACAAGCTAAACTCTATATAAGAGTCATCAGAGGAACTGGCATGGTGCATAGAGACTGACAGAGCTCCAGGGCAGCTGCAAAGTTCCTCTATCAGCAGGAGGCAGATAATCTATCTGGACCAAGCCAAAGGGGCACAGGGATCAGGACCAGCCTCAGACCAGGTAACCCTATGCAGGTTTCTCCTCTCACTTCTAGCTCTGCTTTGTGTGTTTGCTCTGTTGCTTGACTATAAGTGTGGTGTGTGCTCCATGTGTGTGTGCCAGTGCTGTGGTTGTGCCTTCTGCCAGTGAAGTATGACTGCACTCAGCTTTACAATACTCACACACGTGCACTTTTTTTCCTTCTCCTTCCACCCCAAGAAGCTCCTTACTGATCCACTGGATGAGATATGAGGGATATTATGGGCTCTGCTCTCCTGGTTGTGATACTTCTATTGCTCTCCACTGGATACTGCAAAGGCAGGACTGACTCCAGTAACCTGACTGACAAGAACCTGCTCAATTTTATCATGAAAATCATCAAAGACTTTAAGAAGTATAATATTATAGAAGAGAATGTGGGGCAGTATCCCTTAAAGCAAGACTATTACCCAGAGGACAAGGAGGACATTGAATATGGGGCTTACCAGGAGCAGAGAGTAGGTAAGAACTTCATTTACCAAGAGTTTTGCTGTGTATTGTATACAGTGTTACATAGGTATTGTTATATTATGTATTTGTTTATAGATTTTGTATTTATTTTCTAATATATTCTGTATTTGTTTATACATTTTCTATTTATTTTGGAATATATTATGCATTTGCATTTGTCTGTTTACATATTGTGTATTTTAGAATATATAATGTATTTGTTTATATATTATGTATTTCAATATTTTTTATTTGACTTTATTACCAGCCATAGAAAACACATCTGGGTTAGAGATGAACACATTTTCCGTACCTAAAAATCTCTCTCTCTCTCTCTCTCCCTCTTTCTCTTTCTTTTTCTTTCTCTCTCTCTCAAAAAATTATACCAAAGTAAATTTAAAGAAATTCTGATTGTACCAAATCGGAATGTTTAAAAATAAATTTGGGTCAAATTTGGATTTCAACTAATGGATTTGTTCATCTCTAACCACATACCACACAGCAAACCCAGCCCCGCCACATTAGCAAACTCAGCTCACTTATATTTTTAGAAGGATAATTGACTATATATACTTTGTGTATCTGCAATACGGAGTACCAGAGCTTACACTGACATTGGACATTGGTTTCCTTTAGGCACCGTGACAGTTCACATGTTCACATAACTCTGCAAGTTTACATAAAGTCCTATGGAAAAATCCCATCTATAGGATCAATCACACAGTGCCTTGTCAGTGATATAGTGCAATATACACAGCACTTCTTATGGGGGAATCTCTCTTTGAAGTGCACTTGGAAAGGATAGGTGTGAGAGCCACTCATTCCTAATGGAAGAGACAAGTGTTTTGAACTTCCCAGTAGCTGATATACAGATTACAGTATAGGTGGCATATCTATTGTGATCCCACAACTGGCATTGCTAGTCCTGAAGGCTGTGTATACCTGGGCAGAGGGTACAGTATACAGCACATGTTCCAGCTTGTATATACAGATTGCTGCTTTTGTGTATCTCTAATGCAGCCAAGTATGTAATTGGCATATATTGTACTTCATACGATGATTAAAGTTGTCTGAGTGAGTTGCTACAAATGAGTTCTGTGAAGCAGTAATGAACACTCAGTCATTCTCCAGTATGAATTATAGTATTTCTTAGCGGTGGCTGATTTATACTGTGTTACAGGAGCAGCCTTTCTTGTCAGTGTGCGTTTGCATAATACAGATGCCTGTGTGCGAGGAATGCAAACTACTGCAAACCCTCAGATGGTGTTTACAGGGACACAGACTACAGGCTGCCATAAAACAGCTTACAGTCTGCTAGCTATATGGGATGTGAATTCCTGGTTCACGTGGAAGCTGGTATGTAGGTAATATATAAATGTAACGCCATCTACATAAAGCGCTTCCATTAATCCATTTTACCAGAGAAGGTGTTTTAATTCTATGGACACTCTGATACAAATCAAGGGATAATTGTTAGATTATTAATAGAGGAATTCTTTAGATCTACTAATGAAAAGTTTGTACAAACACTGTGCTTGCCAGGCGATACCCTAATATGTTTGGATGATTGCCAGGCTACAGAACTGGCATCCAACAGGTAGCAGGGCTACTTTGCAGTTTTACCACTATGCTGCAGATGTGCAAGGGGCACAACTGATGCCATGTCAGCCCAAGACAGATCTCAAGCACTGGAGCATCAGTGTCAGATAGGTGCAGGTTCCATCTCTGGGACCCACTTCTTTCTCCAGAATGGGGACCTAGAAGTGAAGGATAGCAGACTGCGCATGCTCAGCATGCCCTTCATTCACTGCTATGAGTATTCTATAAATAGCCAAGTGAGCACGCAGTGAGTCCCACAGTGGTGAATGAAGAGAGCCCTGCACATGCATGGCTACCTCTCCATTCACTGCTATGGGACAGCGCTCAGCTGTTTTTCAGAACTCCCATTGCATTAAATGGAGGGTGGTTGTGCATGCTCGGCTGCTCTCCCTTCACTTCGAGGGACTCATTCTGGAGATAGGTGCTGGTCCCGCCTCTTGCACCATCTCCTAGCCTAGTGATATTCCTTCAGTGTCTGTGATGGGAAAACCCCTTTATTAATGCTCCAGCCTTTTTTTTTTTGCTTGTTCATCTCTGCAGTCGTAACATTTTTATGTTTCTATAGACATAGCTGTATGCAGGCTTGTTTCATGTGGGACAAGTTGTATTTTTTAAAGTCACCACTTTTTGGGGTACCTCGGCTGTATTGTTTTTTTTTTAAAAATTGAGAGGTGAAAAAATAATGTTACTCCAGCATTGGTTTTAGGCTTTAATTTTTATGGTGTTCACTCAGTATGGCTATGTTCACACTGCAGATTTTGACACTGCGTCATTTATTTAATTCCAGTAACATGGACCCGCTTGTGGTTTAACTCTATTGAATGGTGTTAAACCATAATCGGACACCTGACATGTTCTTTCTTAGTGCGGTTGTGGCTTTAAAGCACCGGCTGGATGAATGGCAGTGCAACCTCACACTGAAAACAATGGGGAGGGGGGAAGATTCCACATGTACAACACCACCAGCTTTTTTGGCACAGAATCATCTCCCAAATTTTGTTGTCAAAAGACGTCCAAGCTGCCATAGAGTTCATTCTGTGGCACAGAGTGACAGAGGATGCGCCTAAATTATCACAAGGCACCTCATCATAAATTAGTAGCATCCTCTGGCAGCGCAGGAGATTTCAAAGACTGGTGTAAAACTTAGGTTTTTGATACATCTCCCCCTGTGTGTTTAAAATATGTTAGCCATGACCTGCTGGACATACACACTACCACTGCAGCTAATCACCAGTCTTGTGTCATGCATGTCAGTATCACCACTGAGGACAGTGATTGGTGGCAGCGGTTGTGTGCAAGCACATCGTCATCTCTGCAGGACAGCAACAGAGACTATGTCTGTGAAAGCAGCCAGCAGCATCCTACTGTCTATTAGATGTCATTTAAGGAACAGATTTCAAGGTTTTCGTGGCTGACAATTCCTGGAGGATTGTTACAGAGACTTTTGGGGGTGCTCTGTGATGAGCTAGAGAGCAAGGGGCCCATATACTGTTCAGGAGCCATCTGTTGTCTATGTCTACCTCTGACCTATATGAGCTTCTGAATGTAGTGTAGGGCACATTGACATCTACAGTGGAAGCTCCATTCCAAGCCCTCCTTGCAGAGTCCGCCAAAAAGAACAGACAAAAAAAGTCCTACTTGCAGGACTTTTTTGTCAGTTAAAAAAGTGGACTCCCTCTCCTTTGGTTTTAGTCAGGGGCAGACATACCGCCTGTGCAGCCGGTTCAGCTGCACAATGTCCCGTTGCGGGAGGGGGGCCCATGGGAGGTTCGGTGGCAGGGAGGGAGAGATGAGCGCTTCTATTGTGGAAGGCTCATCTCTTCTTTATTCATCTGTATCGTCGTCCTCAGGACGGCGATACAGATGGATGCTGCGGGGCAGGGGAGAGGCGTCTCCCTTCCGCCATCGCGCCGCCTGAGCCGTACAGCGCGGGACACCGGCCAGAAGAGGCCTGCATCACATCGCTGAAAGAGGCAAGGAGGTAAGTAAGTAAGTTTATTTTTTTTATTTATGCTTTACTAGGGGCCCTATCTGCCACTCATGGGGACATCTGCTGGGGGCCCTTCACTATAAAGGAGGAAGAGCACTATGGGGGCATATTTTAAATACTGGCAGACATGGGGGGCAGTATTAAGGAGGATGAGCGCTTTGGGGGGCTATTTTAAATGCTTGCAGGCATGGGGGCACTATAGAGGAGGAGGAGCACTATGAGGGAATATTATAAATGCTGGCAGACATGGGGTGGCACTATAGAGGAGGAGGAGCATTATGGGGGCATATTTTAAATACTGGCAGACATGGGGGGCACTATAGAGGAGGAGGAACATTATGGGGGCATATTTTAAATACTGGCAGACATGGGGGGGGCACTATAGAGGAGGAGGAACATTATGGGGGCATATTTTAAATCCTGGCAGACATGGGGGGGCACTATGTTATGTACTGGCACACATGGGTGCACTATGGAGGGGGAGGAACACTATGGGGGCCCTATCTAATATACTGGCACACATGGGGGGCACTTTGGAGGGGGAGGAGCACTATGGGGGCATCTTCTGGGGCCCTATCTTATATACTGGCAGACATGGGGGCACTATGGCGAAGGGGGGAGTACTATGGGGGCATCTACTGGGGACCCTATCTTATGTACTGGCACACATAGGGGGCACTATGGAGAAGGGAGAGGAGCACTATTGGGGTAATTATATAGGGGCATTTTACTGGCACACGTTATGGGGGCATTTTATACTTCGCAAATTATTTTTGGGAAACATTATGTTTACACTGTTAGAGTCAGAGACACTGTTTCCTGGGCACAGTTATTTTTTAGGACACTGTGTGGCAGTAATTATTGAAGAGGATCTATCTGTGTGTAACTAGTATAGGGAGCACAGCGGCACAGTATTGGGGGTGACAGGATGGGGTGTTCAGAAGGTGGGAGGATGATGGAAAACTAGGAAACTTAGATATCTGTCTGTCAAACTCTGCAGAGACTATATATGGCTGAAAGACGTCATCATGGCGGTCTGGTCTGAAAAGAGAAGATGAGGACAGAGAACATCTACATCAAAGGAGACGTCACTGGACGTAAGAGGTATGTGGACCTGTATTAGGCTACTTTCCCATCTGAGTTAGTGATTCTGGCAGGCTAGTCCAGCAGAGAACAGCCTGTCAGAATTCACCGGCTCCGGCACTGCTGGATGCAGAATGCCCACCGGCTCTATTAACTATAATGGGGTCCGGCAGAGATCCGGCCTCAATCTGGCAAAAATGCAGAAAATCAGCGGGACACAAACCGCTGCATGCCTGAGTTTGTGTCCGGCCAATTCCTTGCATTCTCTGCCGGATCAGGTGGCCGGAGCGTAGTGCTACAGGTGTGAAAGTAACCTTACCCTGTATGTTTTGTATTGCTGTATGTAATGTTAGGATGGAATATGTTAGGTTGAGAATTTGGCCTCCGGTAGGGGTGGAGGGGGCCCAGGCACATTTTTTGCACAGGGGCCCTCTGCTGTCTGTGTCCGCTCCTGGTTTTAGTTATGTGCCGAATCTGGTACTACTGTTATTTTTGTTGTTCTGCTCATCTTAAGTGACAAAAGTGGCTTTTGCGTGAATGAAGACTAAACCATCGTGTCATTTAAAAAGTATGTACAAACTGGGTCAACATGCATGAATCGTTTTTTCGTTTTTTAATAGCTGGCAATGGTGTAAAATAGTCAAAAGAGTAACAGTCATTTTACCAATCCCCTGCCGCTCCATGCTAACACTTCCTCAGTTCCCTCCCAGTCTCTGTTCACCCAGCACCAGCCATGACATTACAGTTACAGCCTGTCACAGGTTATAGCTGTGATATTGACACCACTGAGGTCACTGCTTCCGCTAGTGATTGGCCACATGTTGGATTGAAACTTCATCGGCAGGGTAGCGGGAAGGAGATTGGCAAGATGTACTTTACCAAACCAAGCAGTAGAGGGTGTGTGAGATTTCAGCAATTGTAATATAAGCACGCCTCTGTATCAGCACTTAGTATTAACTAAAATTCATAAAGAGGAAGAGGGCATTGTACGATGCATGCCCTGGCCCGGCAGTGATATGTGCAGGTGCAGGATTTCAGGAGTAAAAACAGTTAACATTAACCATTTGTGCTTCTGAAAGTGCAAAGTTTATATAAATATATATATATATATATATATATATATATATATATATATATATATAGATATATCTCAACCCTTATAGCAGTAAACCACATTGTGAACCACATTACAGTATAGCATTAACTAGTGTTGATCGAGCACCGTAATGCTCGGGTGCTCTGGACGAACACTAGGTGGTGCTCGAGTGCTCGGCCGAGCACCAGAGTATAATGGAAGTCAATGGGAGAACCCGAGCACTAAACCAGGCACCCCCTGCTCTGAAGAGGGGAGGGTGTCTGGTTCATAGGGAAAGGTCAGAAAATGGTGGAAACACCACTGAAATGGTTTGGGAACAGCATGCGGAGGATGTCTGGATGCATCTTGGACACCGAAGTCACTGCTGGGAACTATGCTGTTCGAGTATTACGCCACTTTTACGGAATGACAAGAATACCCCCCAAAACCGAATATAACATCGATTTTAGAGGAAATATTGTTAGGAAACATATATTTACTTGTACGTAAAGCGCAAGTGCTGCTAAAAATTACAAGGAAGAGCCACTCCGATACAACCGGTATATCACATAAAGGAGGGCTTCATTCACATTGTGGTACAATTGTTCATGTCGTGGGACTCCTTCACTCATAAAGCCTATGCACAATGGGAAAGGGCTGACAAAAATTACAAGGAACAGGCACTCCAATACACCCTTTATTACACATAAAGGAGGGCATCAGGCACACCCTTGAAAAATTATGATTGATGGCCTGCTGCTGACACTCAAAAACAATAGGGGTGACGTGCTGCTGCTGAGCTGACCGTCTAAAAAATTATGGGTGACATTTTGCTGCTGAGCTGACCGTCTAAAACATCATGGTTGAGGGCCTGCTGGTGAGCTGACCGTTTAAAGCATTATGGTTGAGGGCCTGCTTGTGAGCTGACCGTCTAAAACATTATGGTTGAGGGCCTGCTGGTGAGCTGATCGTCTAAAACATTATGGTTGAGGGCCTGCTGGTGAGCTGAACGTCTAAAACACTATGGTTCCGGGCCTGCTAGTGAACTGACCGTCTAAAACATTATGGTTGAGGGCCTGCTGGTGAGCTGACCGACTAAAACATTATGGTTGAGGGCCTGCTGGTGAGCTGACCGTCTAAAATGTTATGGTTGAGGGCCTGCACAAACACGTTATAATGCACAAGCCGAACAGGTAATGTCGACTTGATTAACGGCAGAAAAAATTACATCGGATGTCAGCTATATAGGATACAGTAACGTTATGATGCACAAGCTGCGCAGGTGGTGTTAAGGTCAGGCAAACGTTATTTTTGCCCCAAAAGAAAAAAATATATTGCAGCCAGATGTAACAATAGCCCTTAAAAGGACTTTTGAGTCTTTTCAACAGAACAACTAGCCCTGCCTAGCCAAATCCTATCCCTACACTATCTGTGCCTCCTTGGAACGTTATACAGCAGACACAGCGCAGGTACTGTGGCCTTGATTAGCGGCAGAAAAAATTACAATGGATGTCAGGTATATAGGATACAGAAAGGATTAGAATGCACAAGCTGCGCAGGTGGTGTTAAGGTCAGGCCACCTTGCGCAATTTTTAACCCCCAAAAAATAAAAAATATATTGTAGCCAGATATCACAACAGCCCTTAAAAGGGCTTTTGGGTTTTTTCAACAGAAATACTAGCCCTGCCTAGCCAATTTCTATCAATACACTATCTGTCCCTCTTTGCAGCAGCTCTCCCTGACTCGGTCTGAGCCGGGTCACATGTCACCGGGTGCTATATAGCACCCGATGACGCATTCCCGGCCAGCCAATCACTGTAATGCCAGTAGCCAAGATGGCTACAGCATTACAGTGAATGCCAGTACCTCCCCGCTTGGCTAATTAGCGTGCGGGGAGCGGACTCGAGCATGGCGCTTGAGCAGAACACCGCGTGGTCCCGAGCACGGCAATGCTCGGTCGAAAATTATATTCGGCCAAGCATGTTCGCTCAACACTAGCATTAACCCTTTTATCAGTGAAACACTGGGTCACTGCACTCAGTGTTGGGAGTTTCAGGATCTTTGTGGCTCCTCACTAGTTGTTTCCTTATTTTATTCATCTGGATTGGAAGAACATCACTTGCATCCCTGGGGCCTCACTGAAACCAAGCAGTGGAGAAAAGTAAGCCCTTCCTCCTGACTTTTCTCCTCTTGCTTCTCCTTCCCTCCACTGGAACTGGCCAGGCAGAGATATGTGCAGTGGTACTCACAAGGGGCCTGAGCTGCTTCACTTCTGCAAGATACAACGGGCTCCTTACAGCTATACCATCTGTACTGCCCTGACAGGGAGCAAAGAGCTGGAAGGCATGGATGAGGTCTTAAGCTTAATTAGGGGGTGGAACCATATGCCCATGACCCTCTTCCCCTATGGACCCCATAGCAGCTGCCTCCATAGAGGTAAACCACTGTATAATATTATCCAGAACTGTATTATTTATCTGGAGCTAAAATTGAGCTTCAACCACTATAGCAATATATTATGAAATTACTCAACTCAAAATTTTGATAAAAAAAAACAAATGGTGCTCAAGGATGGAAATTAAAGTTAGCATAAGACGAGATTCACAATTTTGCCCAATTTTTTGGACAGTATACAGAACAAGAAATAAACAAAATGACATCAGTTTTCAATTGATTTTTTTCTAAATAAAATCAAACTGCGCAGCAAAATATCCATTTTTACTTCCCATTAAAGTCAGTGGGGAATAATTACAAATATGTCATGAATCAGTTTTCCCCCCATTAAAGTCAGAGATTGAAAAATGGATTGTAAAACTGAATTAGCATCAGCTGTATAATCTGTCATCCCTTGTACTAGGAATGAAAAAATTAAAACTAATACACACAGCAGGGCCGTGTGCATGGAGCTGGGCCCTATAAGATTACACAACCTGCAGGATCAGACTACATAGGGTTTGTTTGCAGTCTGTTACCATGGAGATGCATAGATCTACACAAGTGATACACAAAAAAGAAGAGGACAGTTTTATGCAGACTTTGCAAAAAGTGCATTATATTTTATCAGATACTTTGGAGAATAAAATAACACAAATTAACACAAACAAATCACATAATGAATAACAAAAAGTAAACACATCACTAGCCTAAATGGGGTGGAGATTCTGTTGATTATTATTCAGTATGTGATTTGTTTGTGTTATCGTATATTTAATCACACTTAGTAAATATATTTATTCACTTAGCCTGCCTAAGCTTATTCATTCTCAAATATTTTGAATTTACATTATTTTACAGATGGGGCGCATGAAGTTAACATTTGTCATTGCAAGAAAGGTCTGGCATATCTTACAGATACACCTTAACTGCAATTTGTCAGGATACTCCTTTAGGGTACACCTACGCAGATGGATTTGCCACTGTCATGAATTTGCATGCAGCAAATGATCTGTGTCTTGTGAAAAAAAAAAGCCATAATGGACAGGCAGTGTGAATTTTAAAATGACGTACTGTGGATATCCACCACAGAGTTCATCCTTGCAATGCATAGGGTGAACTCTGCTGCAAATCCACATTTAACATATTCTCTATGATCAGGGATCACACATATGCTAAATGCAAAGTTAGGGGTTGTCCAGTTCGCCCATATTGATGAACTATCCTCATTCAATAGAATGCAACAGAGCAGTAATTACACTTCACCTGTGCAATGTTACTGGCAAGCAGGTAGACAGTGAAGACAATGCAGCTGTCTCGGTAGGGTGCAGTAAACCCTGAACAGCCCGTCCCACTGTCTCTATCTACTTGCCCTTGGCAGCGGCCCACAACTGGTCGACGGTCTCTTCCTAGATGAGTGCTGGGGCCTAAAAGGAAGAAAGTGCCCTAGTGACAGATCGATAACCACACTAAGATACAAACGAAAGAAACTAGTTGGGGCAGAGCAGGAGAGACTAAGGTAAACTGAATCAGAACTAATAAATCAGAGCCAATTCTGAATGCAGAAGTCAAAACCAGGAGAGCAATCCTGGTAAATCAGCAAATCAAAATCAGAAACAATACCAAGCCATAAATCAGAACCAGAAAGGAACGTCAAGGTCCATATCATCAACCAAGAATCTGATTGGCTGGCTCTCTTGCACTAGGGAGCCCGCTCCTGTCGCCCTGGCAACCGGACATCTGCAGCGCTGCCAACTGAGGAGGACGCCCGCTGGCCCAGACCTGACAGCAGCAATCGCAGGAGCGCTGCTTTCTCTTCAAGCAGCTGATCGGTGAGGTCCCGGGTAGCAGACCACCACCGATCTGATATAGATAACCTATCCTGAGGATAGGTCATCAATATGGGAAAACTGAACAACCCCTTTAAAGCTCCTGAGCCTCAATCCAAAACCTGCATCAGGACTAACACTTACAAGGTGCCATATAGAAGTGTGGTGTCCTCATATGAGGCATCAGATGTGACTGCTACCTACATACCATTTGCTGCGCCTAGAGAAACAATTACAATCCAGTTTTACAGCATTTCTTTGTAATGCTTCTTTGATATTATACACCTGATAATAGGTTAATCCCAGGGGTGTTATTAACATCAGCAGCATTGTAAGAGATTGAGGATCACAGCATGCTTATATTAGCTCATCTTGAAACTGTTCATGATTGTCTAGTAGGCATAACTAGGGTTATGCCATTGGCCTGGGAAATCCAGAAATTCATGAATTACTGTGCCCTCATGTAGTGTGGTGTTGATGTCTTCACAGTCAGCTATGCTGTGTGTCTGGACATTGTATTATAGGCAGCCACTTGTGTACTATACATTGCATATTATAATATATGTGATTTCCCACTATATGAAACCATATATGTGTACATCATATCACCATTTTCTGCAGAGCTCACCACTCTTATCACCCACACAGTTTTTCTATCCAAAACACACATGCATACAATACACACTAAAGCGGGCCATACACCTTAGATTAACATTAGCCGATTTTGGCGTGGTGGGACAACAATGGGAACCTCCACGGCAGAGGAGGATCAGGCAGTTATATTTCAACACGACCAGTCCATGTTCTCAAGCAGATAAGCCTCTGTCACCAGTGGTATCAGCCTGCTGCTTATTCCCCTCCTTCCATTCAGAACACATGCATACTCTGCTGAGTCAGGCATACATGTGTATGGGGAGGGGCAAAAGACCTAGCTGTTGGTCAAGCTATCTAAAATGTATAGCCAGATTAAGGCCAATTTCACGGGAACCCAGTTGAGTGTCAGTAGGTTGCTTTTGGCAGTGATACTGTTGAATAGAGGAGAAAATTACCAGATGCTCCTAGTGTTAATTAATGCTGAGAGGATCAGGTCCTTACGTACCTGACTGGCAGCCATGAAGTGGGCTTGGTGGCACCATGGGCATCCCTGGGGATGAATGATTGTCATTGGGACTCTTCATCCCCCATTCACTTTGCATATGGTCAATAGCACATTCCCTGTTTACACAGGTTGATGTGCTGCCGATTAATTTTTTTGTTCCACATCTTTTTCCGCATTCCGTTAAAATATTTGATCACCTGACAAATATGCTGCTCCTTTATCTTAGGGGATTGGTAGAATCTTTACACAGGCCAGTTGTCAGGAGTGAGTGTTCATATGTTCATTGCTTATAGTATATTTGGCCTGATCCATGTAGTTGCTGTAGAGATGAGATAACCTAGGAGCATACCTAGAGCTTCTTCTGCTCACAGGATCATACTACCATATTTGGGTCCATCTTGTGGAGACTGCTGACAATCATTGTGTAATAAGTAAGTCAAACAAGCATAGAAACATAACAGGTATAATAGACTATCAATAAAAATTAGGACAAGAACTGGGGCATCTACTACACTAAATAATCATCCGACTAGGATTTAATGGTTTAGCAATTTGTTCTTTAGTAGGTCTCAGAGTCCAAGTCGAATGTTTCTTCACTGTGGAAGATACTGCAGTACTCATCTTCTCTTTTATTAACATGCTATTATGTTTATTTATAGGAAACTGAATTGCTTTGTCTAGTTGAACAAGCTCTATAATGGTGTCTATAGACATAAAAACAACTAGGGTGGATTCACACACAGCAGTTTTGATGCAGACATTTCTGCCACTGTCCCATTCATCTGAATCGAGCTTGAAGAAATTCATGTGCTTGCTGCCACAACAGCCTGATTCAGATGTATGGAACTGAATCTCAACCAGAGAAATCTGCCACGTCGGAATTTATTCTGATATAATCCAATAAGTGTAATAGTAAAGGGAATTGTTTTGTGTATGGAACAGTGTTTCATGGGATAGAAAATTGTCTTTGAATCAGTTAGTAGATGAACAATCTTTTAGTTAGACTAATTTGGTATTCAATGAATATTGGATCATTTTTCTGATTGTGAGGGAAATATTTACATTAAAGGTGTCCACACACATAAGAACAAGGTTGGCTGGTCCCAGTGATATTGGTGAACTGACCAACTGCATTGGGGTGTGCAGATTCTTTTCTAGCAGATGTTGTTGGGAGGAAGAAGTATCAGGCATGTTGAATTTTCAGTACATCTGACCATTTGTTGTCATGAGTGATAGGCCGCCACCAGAGGTGCCTGGAAGAGACTAATTTGCATCTCCTCATTGAGAAGACTTGCATGCTTGGTTTATATGGGGTGGCCTTGAGGAGACAATTATTAAAGGTCTTTGGGAATTGTAACCCCCTAGCACCAAGAAATTACTTCTCAAGATGGTAGATTGGTTCTTGGTTGGTTGGTGGTTGGCAGGTTGGTTGATTCGTTGCTGGATGATTAGGCGGGAATTGGGTGACTGGTTGGTTGGAGGATGGTTAGGTGGTGGTTAGTTGGCTGGTTGATTGGTTAGTGGATAGTTAGGTGGTGTTTGGTTGGTGCACAGTTAGGTGGTCGCTGATTGGTTAGTTGATTGGTTGGTAGATGGTTAGGTGGCAGTTGGTTGACTAGTTGGTTGGAGGATGGTTAGGTGGTGGTAAGTTGGCTGTTTGATTGGTTAGTGAATGGTTAAGTGGTGGTTGGTGGATGGTTAGGTGGTCGTTGATTGGTTAGTTGATTGGTTGGTAGATGCTTAGGTGGCAGTTTATTGGTTAGTTGTGTCTTGATTATTATATTTTATAGTTCTTCCTTTTTCCTGTTTTGATCTGTTTTAATTGCACGCTTCCAATGGGCTGCTTAGTCACAGTGATGGAACCAGTCCATTTGTATAGTTTAACATCAAGGCAGTAAAATAAACCTGCCCATGTTCTGTATACCAGGCATAGTATCACGTCTGTTTATACCAGAGAGGAGCTGGCTCTTTCATCCTTGAGTTTAGCCGGCAGCAGTTACAAGAGGGAGTAGTAAACATATTGTGAAAGCACTGTATGTAAATGGATCACGGCAGCACAGGCCAACCTAGCAGCCTGGCAGCCTAGATTTCAATGTCTTATGTACTTTGGCACGATCTAGTCTCCACCACTTAGATTTGTCAGTCAGGAGGTCACGTCTTCACATGCACATTCAACCCCCTGTAGAACAATTGTACCTTTCTCAGCGAATCTTATGTATGTTGCCTTTATGTCCCTACAGAAATAGTTCCCAGAGACCTTCGGATGAAAGAAAAGTTTTTAAAGCATTTAACAGGTATGTTGGTTGGGTCCTTATTACAAGGAACCAGGAGAAACTTTGTACTTCTTCTTTATACTTTAAATTGGCGAGAAAAGTTTATTTTACCCATGATTTATGTTGCCTATACTTACGGTCTTCAGAACAGTGTAGTACTTGGCTTCAAGGGGTTCACTCATCAAGACAAACTCTATATTTATAGAAGCAAGCCCAGAGATTAAACGATCTCCAAGAGTCCAGCATCAGAAGTTTCATCTAAAGCCTCAACCATGTAATGTGAAATCGCCTACTAGACGCGGGCACTTCATCCATAGAGAGCAAGCTGGTGGTGGTGACATGATTCACTCATATCACCACTTTCTGCGCTTTCCCTGTAAGGATCCTCTTCTACAGTTATGCCAAACATGTTAATTTACTGCTCAGCGCAAGTGCAGAAGTGGACAGCACAGAAGGCAGTGACATGAGTGAATCAGGTCAACACTGCCATCTTGTGACTTATGGACACAGTGGCCTAGGATCATAGGTGTTAACACAGCCCATTGATGGAGGCCTTCTACTGCAAGGTCAGGGGTAAGTTATGATGTGACACACATTTATGACACACTTAAAAATAGATTATGGGGTATTGGGAAATATTTTTAGTAATTGGCCACCCCTCCAACTATAATGAAGGTGATAAAAAGTGGATTAAAGAACAAAGGGTCACAATCTCACAAAGCATAAAATATCAGTTGATGAGTACTGTTTTTTTGTATTGCTTGTAAAATAAGGCTTGGTGTTATTGTCACTCATTCCTTTCCCCTGTATCTTCTAGGGCGACTGTCTTTCACAAGCCCAACCTGCAATAAGCACTTTCGAAGACTCTACAACAGCACAAGAGACTGTACCATTCCAGCACGTAAGTAACACCCAGTGGTCGAGAAAATGCTCAGGATGTAAGGATTGAATCATTCTGTCCAAAATTACAGATTGAGTACTCCATGCTATTTATTAGTTTCATTCACTTGTGGGCTGTATAATCTATTCATTTAAGGATAAAGCAGATTAAGAGGAGACTTAGTATAGTCCTTTACTTCCTGCCTTCTGATGTCAACTGGAATAGCAGATAGATAGATAGATAGATAGATAGATAGATAGATAGATAGATAGATAGATAGATATAAAATACTGTGAAAGCGGCACCGCAGTAAGGAAGTAATACGGTGTGCCAGGGGCTGTGGAGGTGATCCAACTTCCAACTTAAGGTAAAATAAAAATAATTCCATGGCACTGCCATGGATGTGTTTGAAAGTTGGTGTTCTTTATTCACCAGGGCTCTGGTGAATAACGAACACCAAC
This sequence comes from Rhinella marina, assembly GCA_900303285.1. Classification (NCBI taxonomy): domain Eukaryota; kingdom Metazoa; phylum Chordata; class Amphibia; order Anura; family Bufonidae; genus Rhinella; species Rhinella marina. The sequence continues at coordinate 125,567 of ONZH01030087.1, read as the reverse complement.
TTTGAAACACATCCGTGGGAGTGCCGTGGAATTATTTTCATTTTAGATAGATAGATAGCTTGAGTCCTACCCAAACAAGGTATTACAGGCAGTTTATAAGTCTGTAGAAGGTAATTACTAACTAATAAAGTACTGTTATTACAGCAGCCTCAGCAATGATTCAAGCAGTATGTATAATTGTTCTAAGGCTATGTTCACGTCTGCACAGCATTGCAGACTTCCCTCACAGAATTTATTACCAATAGTGGACTTTTTTCTCCACCAAAGAAGCGTTCTCTTGAAAAAAAACTGAACGGATCCCATCATAGTCAGTGTAATCTGTTTGGCTCCGTTTGCTTTAGTGATGTGCCGAATCCAGCACGTCTGTTATTTCTATTGTTCTACTCCTATAACTGAGCAAAATAACGGACATGTGAAAGGGGCCTTACAGTGGTGAAGGAAAGGGTGGAGAGAGAAGTATAATGTGATATAGCACACATCTAGAAACAATGACCATGACCGGACTGTAGCTCCACTGTACCTATAACATGGCTGATAATGACAACTACTGCCTGTTAGTAAATTAGCAAGAAGGAGGGATCTTCAGCACAAATCAATGAACATTGAGGGCCTAGCCTTCACTTAAGTTAGTGAAAATGAGGATGTAAGACCATGTAAAGTTTGTAATTTTAACTGGAAATAAATTTCAGATGGTTCTTGTGAACGCAAACTCAGGTGTCCATAGACTTCCTGTATTCCAGCCGTCCATCTTCAAGATGATTTGGATTGACTGCCAAGTAGGCAGTGTGCTTTCTTCACATCACTAGCTTTGGAGTTCAATAAATAAATATATGAATGTTATAAAAGAAGTTCCCATAAAGTCCAGTTTCCTCTAAATAGAATTTACATTCTATTTTGGGCATTAAGTAAGCATTGCTGATGATAGGATGTTATGTATATGTAGCGGTCTTTACTACCAAGGATTGTATGTATTAGGTCCAATAATTAATCACAGATGAAGAACTCAACATGAATCCATTACACTCTACTAAATAGAGGGAAGCATTTTTGCTTGGATAACTCACGACTTCCCATCAAGCACAAGTGGTAGGTTTATTTTTTTTAAGGATTTGGATAATTTACAGGATTATTTAGGCTGTAACAGAATTGAGATGTCAGGGAGGTTCTCATTTATACCAAATATGTGTGAAGCCAGTGATTGAAATGAAGTAAAACATCCATGATCTTAAAGGAAGTGTATCAAAAAATGACCAGTCATAATTTTATGAATCTTTGCTGATGTTATTTTTAATTTTTACATGTCAATATAGTAACATAGTAACATAGTTTATAAGGCCGAAAAAAAGACATCTGTCCATCCAGTTCGGCCTGTTTTCCTACAAGTTGATCCAGAGGAAGGTAAAAAACCCCTGTGAGGTAGAAGCCAATTTTCCCCACTTTAGGGGAAAAAATTCCTTCCCGACTCCAATCAGGAATCAGAATTACTCCCTGGATCAACGACCCATCTCTAGTAACTATAACCCGTAATATTATTACCCTCCAGAAATACATCCAGGCCCCTCTTGAACTCTTTTAGTGAACTTACCATCACCACCTCCTCAGGCAGAGAGTTCCATAGTCTCACTGCTCTTACCGTAAAGAATCCTCTTCTATGTTTGTGTACAAACCTTCTTTCCTCCAGACGCAGAGGATGTCCCCTCGTCACAGTCACAGTCCTGGGGATAAATAGATGATGGGAGAGATCTCTGTACTGACCTCTGATATATTTATACATAGTTATTAGATCTCCCCTCAGTCGTCTTTTTTCTAAAGTGAATAAGCCTAATTTTGATAATCTTTCTGGGTACTGTAGTCCACCCATTCCACTTATTACTTTAGTTGCCCTCCCCTGAACCCTCTCCAGCTCTGCTATGTCTGCCTTGTTCACAGGAGCCCAGAACTGTACACAGTACTCCATGTGTGGTCTGACTAGTGATTTGTAAAGTGGCAGGACTATGTTCTCATCACGGGCATCTATGCCTCTTTTGATGCAACCCATTATCTTATTGGCCTTGGCAGCAGCTGTCTGACACTGGTTTCTACAGCTTAGTTTGCTGTTCACTAAAATTCCTAGGTCCTTTTCCATGTCAGAGTTACCCGATGCTTTACCATTTAGTATGTACTGTTGACTTGCATTATTCCTTCCCAAATGCATAACCTTACATTTGTCAGTGTTAAACCATCTGCCACTTCTCTGCTCAAGCCTCCAGTCTATCTAGATCCATCTGTAGCAGTGCACTGTCCTCTTCTGCGTTAATTACTTTACACAGTTTAGTGTCATCTGCAAAAATTGATATTTTACTGTGCAATCCTTCTACAAGATCATTAATAAATATATTGAAGAGAATAGGGCCCAATACTGACCCCTGTGGTACCCCATTAGTTACAGTGACCCAATCTGAGTATGTACCGTTAATAACCACCCTCTGTTTTCTATCACTGAGCCAGTTACTTACCCACATACAGACATTTTCTCCCAGGCCAAGCATTCTCATTTTATATACTAACCTTTTATGTGGTACCGTGTCAAATATCTATTAAAAAAAAGAAATTCTGTAGTTTTTGAACTGGCCACTAAGCCTAATAGTAGGCACCACTTAATGGTTTATACAGGTGACTTTTTAGCAGTCATCTTATTATCATTACATGCAAGATTAGAATGACAGACATCAGATGCCTAGAAACCTCTCTCATAGAAGTCAATGAGCCTAATGTGTTTATAGCACACAGTGGTAAGGCCATAGACCTTACAGGGAAATTTCCCAGTGGACCGATGCCCAGGGGGCACCTCAGTAGAAGTTTTTGGGGATGTATTTTGTGCTTCTGCCAGTATTTTGTGATAGACTGTGGTATTTGGCTCTGTTGGGGTGGTATAATGTGCCACAATATGGTATTGCTGGCCCTGCCTTCCATCAATTTGGACCCAACTACAAAACTTTTAGTATTTTTTCCAGGGCCACTTTAAGTTCCCAGTTGGCCCCTGGTCATCAGTATCTGATCAGTAGGTATCCGATACTTGGGATTCCCACTGATTAGCTGTTTGAGAAGGCAGCAGTGCTACGGTTATAGCTGCAGCCTTCTCGCAGCTCACCAAACACAGCACCGTACATTGTATAGCGGCTGTGCTTGGTATCAAGCTCAGCCCCATTCACTTGAATGGAACTGAGCTGAACCTAGGCCATATGACCAAAGAATGATGTAACTGGCCTAGGGTAAGCTGCAAGAAGGCCTCAGTGCTCAGAGGAACCCCGGCGCTTACTCAAACAGCTGATCAGCGGAGTTCTGGGTGTCAGACCCCACCGATTAGATGCTTATGATCTATCCAGAGGAGTAATAGCAATCTTCCACCCTGCTCAGGGGTTGTCAAATAATATGTAATGCTATGTTAAATCCACTGATATCACAACATGACACACTCAGCTCACACTCAATATCAAGAAAAATAAATGCTATACATTGAACATTGACAAGCAGTATGTTTAGACTAAAAAGCACCCCCCCCCCCCCCCCCCCAAAAAAAAAAAAAAGTGGGTGCATCTCTTCTACTGATAGTTTCCATAATTACCATTGATTTTGTTCAGGCGGGTGGCTGCATATAAAGGATCGTCTTTCCATTAAAAGAGTTGTCTGGCGGGATACATTTTTGCATAAGGGGCAGAATAATGTAAAATAAAGAAATACATAAATAAAGCATTACTTCCGCCACCAATCCCCTGCCACTGCCGTTCCAGCGCATACCAATTCCCCCGCTGGTCTCTGCTCTATGGACCAGACACGACACACAAGAAATGCCCACTCAGCCAATCACGGGTTAAGGTGGGGCAATCATGTAGACCAGTGGTGTAACTAGAAATGACTGGGCCCCACATCAAATTTTTGGATGTAACCTAAACGCCCTGCCCCCCGCCCCCCCCGCAAATTCTTCACAACCTCTACCTCCCGTGCAACCACCACTCCTATGGCGGCTAGCCAGGATCGCTCTTTCAGCCCAACCCAAACTCTGAAGCAGAGTTTGGGTTAGTGAGATAAGAGGCAAGCTGAGAAGCCTTTGTATGTTTCACATAGTTCAATGCTTAATGCTTAGACAGTTACTAAGGAGACTCTTTACACCCTGTTTTCTAGAAAAAGAAACACATTTCCATTATATAGTATATTCCAAACATGTTTATCATCCCTGTCCCTACATTATATTAAAAGTATATTTTTAGTTGAAATAAAATGAAACGATGAGTACTCTTTAAAGGCTATGTGCATTTGTAATGCCCATATTTTAAGCATTTTACGCTACAAATCATTTTTTCAATTGGTCTTTCTTAAAAATGTTAGCCATTTCTGAAATACGGGGTTAAAAACCAGTCTGTTAGCTGTCACTTTGTGTTTTCTTTTAATCCTGTCAGCTGACGGGTCATGTGTAGCTCTTATCTTTGATCTCCTAACCTCATAAACACTCATAATACCTCAATTCCTAATATAATATGGTTTAAATAACTGTTTATCAAACATAAGAGCTACACATGAGCCGTCAGATGACAGCCTGCAAACTGTTGCCTTTAAGGTATACATAGCCTTTAATGCATACCAATTATAAAATGATTGTCTGCTGTCGAAATCCAATCTTCAAATGCCCGATTGGAGCATTCAGATTTAGTTGAAGAATGTTCATCATATCTAACTTCTATTAATTAGCTAGATCAGGGCTATAAAGAGCATCTCTCAGTCTGGAAGACCTGCTTGTCCATACATTATATGGACAGCTATGTGGTTTTTGATGGGCACCTCATAATGCTTCCAGGAAATGAAACACTTGTTGGCAGCTTATTTTTCTAACAAAAAGTCATTGTCAAAAGCAGACAACCTCTTCTGGAAAGACGCCAGTTCAGTGTTTGATGCAATTTTTTTGAGCCGAAGCCAGAAGTGAATCTGGTGAGAAGGTGAATGAATCTACCTTTATATTTCTCATTCCCTTTGAACTTAGGACTTGGCTAAAAAAAAAAAAAATCTTAAAGCTGCAACAAAAATTGCAGCGTTTTTGTGAAACCAGCCTTAATTATAAAATAGAAAAAAAATATGCATTTGCACGCCCATTGTGTTTTGGATTTGCAAATCCATTTTCTGCTGCGTCTAGAATTATTCTAAGCATCTTTTCCTGGTTTATTCTTTATTTTTGACTTATGTATTAAGTTATAGTTATATAAACGCTCGCAATAAGACACCTTCATTTTTCACAACAGATTACAAGAGATGTGCACGGCTTCTTACAAGATTGGCAGTAAGTCCTATGTGTATGGATGGATAACAGCAAATGGTAAGCCTGATGTTTTAGATCATTTTCTTAAGGCCTCATGCACACATCCACATTTTTGAATATGCACCTGTTTTCTCCTTCTGCTTCTTGCTCCAGTCCTCAGAGCTGCTCTTTGTTTTTCTGGCTGCAGCAGTGACGTTCTGTACACACAGGTCACCACTGCAACCAGTCACTGACCTCAGCAGAGATGGCTGAGGCTGGTGACTGGCTGCAGCAGTGACCTGTGCATGGAACGTCACCACTGCAGCCAAGAAGATGACTTCAGCAGCTGGAGGATCGGAGAACAGCACTCGAAAAAACAGGTGAGTGTCCATTCATTTGTTATTTTAGGCTGTTTACAGTGGTTACCGGAGTTTTTATATAACATCGACAACCCCTTTAAAGATATTTCTTGTGAATCATGACACATAAAGATCTGGTAATGGAAACTTACAGAAGGCTACTTAAAAAGTCACTTTCTTCTGTGCTGGTACCATGGCTGCCTATAACATGGAGTCGAATATAGACTGTATATGGCCTGTGTTTGCTGGTGGCTCTGCAAGACGAGTGCTGGAAACCCGAAATTCCCTGTATGTCTTGAAGGTAATAGAAGGGATTCTGATAATATTATATAGTATAATTACTATTTAGGCAGAATTGTAGAATTATTGCATCATGAATTCACCATTATGTCTGTGGGAAAACCAAGATATTCATGAAATGTTAAGCTGTTGTCTGATATACTGTACTCATGGCCCCAGATTCTCAATTGACTCTGTGCCTCCACTTTGTCTAGAATTTAGTCACCTTTTGGTGCTAAAAGTCGCATGTAGTGATTTAGACTGATGTTTTTTTGCCACACTCGACAAGGGGTGTGGGATAGTGGGAAAAGACCAGCGCTCGGCTATTTTCGGCGGCCCGATAGAAATGAATGGAGGGCAGCCGCACATGTGAGTTGCGCCCACCAGGACTTTGCCGGCTCCATTTACAAGATAGGTTCACTATTTGGAAGCCATTCTGTATTACAGATAAGCTCTGGAATGAAGCTCAGTTAAACTGAAGTATGATAAGAAAATAGGCATTATTTGAAGTGGTTGTCTTGTAATAAAAAAAAGGATTTGCCTTTTTCCAGAAACAGTCCCACATCTATCTATAGACAGTTTCCAGCAAATTAATCCAGGATTTTCCAACCTCAACTTAAAGGGGTTTTCCAGAAACCAGTGGGCCTCGCAAACCCAACTGAAAGGGTTATTCCCAACTCAGACAATGGGGGTATATCGTTAGGCGTCTGATAGGTGTGGGTCCCACCTACACCGAGAACAGAATATAATTATACAATTATAAATAGTATAATTTACATAAAGAGACAGGGAGGCAGTACTATCCATACTAGTATAATCTATATAGAGAGACAGGGAAGCAGTACTATCTGTACCAGTATAATCTATATAGAGAGACAGGGAGTCAGTACTATCTGTACCAGTATCATTTACATAAAGAGACAAGGAGGCAGTACTATGTGTACCAGTATAATTAACATAGAGAGACAGGGAGGCAGTACTATGTGTACCAGTATAATTAACATAGAGAGACAGGGAGGCAGTACTATGTGTACCAGTATAATTAACATAGAGAGACAGGGAGGCAGTACTATGTGTACCAGTATAATTAACATAGAGAGACAGGGAGGCAGTACTATTTGTCTCAGTATCATTCATACAGAGATACTGGTATCCGTACCAGTATAATTTACATAGGGAGGCAGTACTATCTGCATCAGTATCATTAATACAGAGAGACAGGGAGCAGTACTATCTGCATCAGTATCATTAATACAGAGAGACAGGGAGGCAGTACTATCTGCATCAGTATCATTAATACAGAGAGACAGGGAGGCAGTACTATCCATACCAGTATATTTTACATAGGGAGACAGTACTATCTGCATCAGTATCATTCATACAGAGAGACAGGGAGGCAGTACTATCTGTACCAATATCATTCATGCAGAGAGACAGTACATACCAATATAATGTACATAGAGAGGCAGTGAGGCAGTACTATCTATGCTAGTATAATTTACATAGATAGGAAGGATGTATATACACAGAGAGACAAGAAAGCAGAAGTATCTGTAACAGTGTCGTTTACATGGAAAACAGAAAGTTACTACTACATGAAGAAACAGGAAGTCAGTACTATCTTTGCTAGTATCATTTATATAGAGATACAGGAAGGCAGTGCTCTCTGTTTTAGCATTATTTACATACAGAGACAGGAAGGCAGTACTTGTCGGTACCAGTATCATATACATAGGAAAACAGGGAGGCACTAATATCTGTACCAGTATAATATACTGCTTGTCAGTGGAGGAGACCGCTGTATTTACATGCAGGTATCTCCTCCTCAGTATGGGGAGGAGCAGTCGGTAATGACATCACTCTTCCACTCTTGTTGTTTCCCAGCAGCAGATGCTGTTTACCCAGCACGATCCACTGCCGGCAAACAAGGATTTTTGTGACCGCATGAATGATCTATTACCTGATAAACAAGCGTATTGCTTGTTGTTCGCGTAATCGGTGGCACATTTACACCGCCAGATAATTGCCCAGTGAATGCCCATCGGTGATTATCTGCAGGATTCTTGGCCTGTGTACAGGGCCTTTAAGTCCTTACGTTGAAAGACATTGAGGCATGACTACTAGTACTGTACCTATATCATTTACAAGGAAAGAAAATGAGAGGCGGTATTATCTGTGCCTGCATCATTAAATGCATATTAACTCTATTTCCAGAATGAAAAGAAAGCTGGGACTCTAGTCCTACCAGATGTAAAGTAACTATACGTTTTAAAGGGTCGAACATTGATATATTATATACAGCTACCTTACATCTGGTGGCACAGAAGGCTCAGTTTTCTAGTTAATATACATACCTATTTCCCTGAGGAGCACTGTTTGGCCTATAAGACTCCTTACGTCTACTACGTTCTCTCCACAAGGAGAAATAGTACCCCCCAGATACATCATTATACTGAGAGACAAGACAACAGTACACTTTCTCAATATTTTCAGGGAAAGACAAGGAGGTAGTAAAATAGGTGGCAACATCACCTAGTGAAAGATACCTTTATTCTATACATGTATGACTGGATGACTTACTGTCATAAAATCACCCCTTATCAGCCACAGCAGGAGCCAAGGATGCAGTGCGTGTGCCACTGTGTCTATGCAGCGTCATCTGTGATATTCATGAACTGTGGCTGAAGACTGTTCTGCATAAATTGCTGTGGCTGATAAGGGACATTTTTCTAAAAACGACCGCGAGCCATTTAGTAAGTGATGAAATGGATGGAACCAGGGTCTCATGTGCACATTTACTATTAATTACATCATAAACATATGGCGGTCATTTATCAAACTGGTGTAAAGAAGAACTGGCTTAGTTGCCCATAGCAACCAATCAGATTTCCCCTTTAATCTTCCAAAGGAGCTCTGAAAAATGAAAGGTGGAATGTGATTGGTTGCTATTGGCAACTAAGTCAGTTTTCCTTTACAAAACTTTTGATCAATCTCCCCCATGAGGTCATTTATCAAACTGATGGAAAGTAGAACTGGCTTAGTTGCCCATAGCAACCGATCAGAATCCACCTTTCATTTCCTTTGGAAAATGAAAGGTGGCATCTTATTGGTTGCTATGGCCAACTAAGCCAGTTCTACTTCACACCAGTTTGATAAATGACCCCAATAGTATTCATTGCATGGGCAGGATATAGCATAAAAAAGGTTATGTGTAGTGTTGAGCCAGCACCTCTGTGCTCGTATGCTCGGGTGCTCTGGCCAAGCACTAGGGGTTGCTCGAGTGCTCGGCCGAGCACCCTGAGCGTAATGTTAGTCAATGGAACTAAACCAGGCAAGCCCCGCTCGGAAGAGGAGAGGGTGTCTGGTTAAAGAAGAACTCCCGACAAAAATTTTATTCCATGTCCTGCTAGAAATGTACATGATATAATCTGTACTGAATGTCATTTTCTTACCAGTGTCTGAATTTTTGACTTATATCATCCTGAAGTTTCTTATCTGTGTCATGTGACCAGCAATTAGATCTACCAACTCACACATAGACTTATGTGTGGACAGGAAGTCTAATTCTCTATGTATTCCTATGAGACTGAAAGTGAGGCTCCCATAGGAATGAATAGAGCAGTTACTGGCTTTCTGTCCTGGGTCAGTTGGAGGTCAGGGAGTTGGTCACATGACCCAGCTACAATAAGAAGAGAGGTTTTTACTCACAGAAACAGTCACTGATAAGAAAATGACAATTACTACAGATCATATCATGCACCTTTCTAAGGCTACTTTCACACTTGCGTTGTGGTTTTCCAGTATTGAGATCAGGCAGAGGATCTCAATACCAGAAAAAAACTGATCAGTTTTGTCCCCATGCATTCTGAATGGAAAGAGATCCGTTCAGGATGCATCAGGATGTCTTCAGTTCAGGCAGCTTTCAGTTTTGTGACCGGACACAAAACCGCAGCAAGCTGTAATTTTGTGTCCGGTCATAAAAACTGAAAGAAACTTATCAGGTACTGAAACCAATGTAAGTCAATGGTGACGGATCCGGTTTTTTAGGAGACTAAAAAAACGGATCCGTCACCCATTGACTTTTAATGTATTTAGTGCCTGATCAGTTTTCTTCAGTTTTGATTTCACACAACTGCATCCTAACTGAACTGATGCATCCTGATGTGCAAAATCAAAACGGATCAGTTTAATTCAGGTATAGAGATCCTCTGCCGGATCTCAATACCTGAATTAACAACGCAAGTGTGAAAGTAGCCTAACAGAAAAAGGTCAGAATCGCGACTTCTCCTCTTTTACTACTTTCACTCGTAAAAGTATGCTAATTAACTGAATTTGTACGCATCAGCGTACAATGCGTACGCATTAGCATACAAATGTATACATTTTAGCATACAAATGCGTACGTATTAGTGTACAAAATGCGTGCGCATTAGCGTACAAATTCGTACGCATTAGCGTACAAATCAACATTACAATGCGGGGGAAGAGACTCGAGCATTGCACTCGAGTACACTCTGTGTTCGGCCGAACACCGAGCGGACTGGAGCGTAGGCATGCTCGGCCAAACAGCGAGTTCGGCGAAGCATGCTCGCTCAACACTAGTTATGTGTGAATCAACCCATGAAATAGACCCAAGTGATTGCCTCCAAAATCAGCTCCAAATGAGGTTGTCTTCTGCTAGATCTTTGGGGTCCATAATTGTGTCAGAGCCCAGACTCACCAGAAGATCCTCTGGTGCAGCATCGGACTGGGGCTCCTTTCGCTTACCAGAGGGAATTACTCTTTGGGTCCAACCCCAATGTCATTAATAAAGTCTAACTAAATCAAAACCTAAGAAATAGACCCTAGTGGACAGGGATTAGCTCCAAAGGCAGTTTTCTCTTGGACCTTTGGGGCCCATTATAGCTTCATAGACAGGGTCCACCAGAGGATCCTCTGGTACTCTGGTCGGCGAGTCCAACCCTGCTCTGGTTCTCTGGAGGGCCATTCCAACCACACATGCGTCGTTGTAATGAACTGGACCCTACATATTGTAACTACATATTCTTAAAAAATTGTATGACCGTGCTATTCCCGTACACATGGAAAAGACATAAAACTGTGTTAAATGTCAGCTCTGCTACATCTGTACATGTTTAATGAAAAAAAAATGTGAAAGTTGCAAGACTTATTTTTATTTTCTTGCTAGAATATTAGGAACTCACCACCAAGTGCACATTATTGACTACATTAAAAATGCAGTACCCAAAGCGGGATCTAAAAGACTGATGACTGGTCTTCACAACGGCTTGAGGACGCCTACGCTTTCTAAGTAGTGTATGGCAAGGAGAGCTGCACACAGCATATATCTGATTCCTTGATTGATGATAAATCTATATTTACCCCAGAGTAGTGATAGGTAAGGAAGTCATTGACTTAGAAGGTGTCAATACAGTCCTCTCATGAGAATGATGAGACTATCTGTTACAATTGTCAGGGTGTAGAGTAGTTAGGGGTTGATGAGGGGAAATCCCTGTCTACATGTCTTAAGATCAGTGCTTTACCTTCATCATCATTATTTTTTATTATATGCACTTATATAGTGCTGCTATATTCTGCAGTGCTTTACAGATATTAGCATCAGGCTGTCCCCAATGGGGCTCCCAATCTAAGTTCCCTATCATCAGAGTGTGGGAGGAATCCGGAGGAAAGCCACTCAAACACGGGGAGAACATACAAACTCCATGCAGCTGTTGCCCTTGGTCAGATTTGAACCTAGGACCCCAGTGCTCTAAGACACCAGTACTAACCACTGAGCCGCCATCATCTACCTAATACTTTGCCATCTATAAAATATAATGATTTACCCTAATTGGCTGCTTCCTTAAATGGGTTAATACAGAATGGTCCTGTATGAGAATTGGGTGGTGTACAAATAACTTATTGGGTGTTCATTTGCAGCCCTTTCCCCAGTATATTTTTACCCCCAAACTATTTTGGTATTCAGTTTAATAAGGGTCACTTACCTACTATGTTCCATTTGTATTACCAGTATCTTCCTATATGGGCCCCTGCAGGCTCCAAAGCATAGGCGATTTCAGCTATTACAGGACTGATGAGGACCACCAGAGAAAAACCTTATTTGAACTTGGCACTGAAGCAGATTATTTGCTTCTATGGCTTATTACTATTAGGACAGTTGGTGTGGAAGCACAGTGCCAGCCATACGTCCTATGAGCATTATACTGGCAGTTCCCTGGTTTTCACCCTTTAATCCCTATACAGGGATCTGGTCTTCCCTGCAGGGGAGCCACTAGGCTGCTACCTCTTGGAATAGTCCAGGTGTAGTTGGCTAGTTAAGGTACCCAGAGTCTGGTCTTCTTAGAAGATAGCCAGACCTTATCTCCAGGGAAGAACTGAGTTGGAGAGCTGGATATACAGTCAGCAAAGATGAATTCTGCAGAAGAGCGGCCCTAGTCTCCTGCCAAATCTGGAAGAAGTTTTCTAGAACAGTTTTTGTGTACTCCATAGGAAACAGTGACAGGGAGAGTCACCCATACACAATGAAGAAAGTAGACTTAGTAGCCTCACTAGTGTGGTTACTATTTAAAGACTCTGCCCACGGAAGCAAAGCAGCCCAGTCTTCCTGTGCATTGGTGAAGTGGCACAAGTTGTTGGTCAAGACTTGGTTAATGCGCACCACTTGTCCATTGATCTACTGATGGTAAGCAGAAGAGAAGTCTAATTTGACATCCAAAAGGTTGTAAAATTTCTCCAGAACCTGGACATAATTTGCATTATCCGGGCAGACATGATATGTAAAGGGAATCTGTGAAGACAGAAGATGTGCTGAATGAACAATTTAGCTAGAAGGCTGGCAGATGGTAAACCAGACAGATGATCCTGGCACTCGCTTTCTTCAGTATGTTTAGGGCGCGTTTTGGCCCGTCCAGAGCCTTTATAGCCTTATAGTTGAAAAAAGCTCTGAATGGGGTGAAATGCCATGTGATAATAAAAGAATATTGAAGAAGGTGAGTGCCAGGATCATGTGTTTTCCAAAAAGACTGGGAATGCATCCCTTCCACGTGCACCACTTCAAGTCCGAGTGCCGACCAGATCTTCTACTTGGTAAACCAGGCAGGAACGAGAAGACCATGCAGCCAGAGGAAGAAGGCAAATCATTAATGAAGTCCATGGCAACTACAGGCACAGGAGGCAGGAAGAATCCTTCAAGGACTTTGTTCAGGAGTTTTGTTTGGGGTACAGGTGGTACAAGCTGAAATGGAATCCCGGATGTCCTTGGAGATAGATGGCCACTAGTAGTGTCTGGATGTGAACTCAGACATCTTACTGGGACCAGGATCACCCATGACTCTAGAGCGGTGCTCCCAGACCAGAACTTGTTTCCTCATGGCAGAAGGGACAAAGGTCTTGTCTAACGGAATGTCACTCAGTTGGACCAGAGCTAGTTAAACAATACAGGCCAGATTCACAATATGTTGGGGCTCCACCTCCTAACCAAACAGAGCCGTCCTTTTTTCACAAAGAAGAATCCCACTCCTGCCTGGGAGGAAGATTTTCATATAAAACCTTTTTCCAGGTTTTGCCTGATGTACTCGGACATGGCCTATGGAAATGGGTACACTCAGCCTTGTGGAGAAGTAGTCCCCAGCAATAGCTCTATGGAGCAATCACAAGGCCTATGTGGAGGCAGCATCTCAGCTTCCTTCTTATCAAATACGTCAATGTAGCTTGCATAAGCAGGCGGCAAGCCTTCCAAATTTTGTGGAACAGATAGAACACAGGGAGGCAGAACTAAAAATACTTTAGTTATGTACTCCAGTGGGCCCAATGTTACGCAGTCCATTCTTTACTGGGACGATACTATGCAATCACATTCTCGTTGGCAGATCTGCATTTTCTTCTTGGTAACATTCATAAGAGCCCTGTGCACCATGTGTAGGAATGTCCTCAATTAACCAGGCTTCTGTATGAGAGTGTGCGTTTCATAAGTGTAACTGAATAAATTAATAGATTGCTATCTAGCTTCTAGCTTATGCTCATAAATCATAATATGGTTCTCTCCTGAGAAGTTTATCTTCATAGAAGCAAGCATAAAAAACATTTCTGAAGATAATAAAAGCTCAATAATTTTAGACATTGTGAAAAGAAGAAAGGAATTGTGTATAAGCCATTAGTCCACTCACCTAATCATGATATATCAGGAGTCTGACATAAAGCAGTTAAGCTGGTTTAAAGGGGTTGTCTACTCCTTTTATATTGATGGCCTATCCTCAGGAAATGCCATTGATATATATGATCATCAAGGGTCTGAAAGCTCAGACCCCTTCCAATCAGCTCTTCTGGAGTATCTCTGGTGCCAAAACTACATTGCTCCATCCATTGTGTAGTTGATTGAGTTGGTTACTGCAGCCCTGCTCCCATTTCATTTTGTCGGGGACAGTGCTGCAGTAAGCAGCTCTGTCTACTACACAGTGAATGGAGCTGTGTAGTTCTAGTGCGTAATTCTGGTGCTTCTCCAGAACAGTTAATCGTCATGGTTTGGGGAGGGGGGTTGAACCTCTGCCGATCAGATATTGATGGCCTGGGGATAGACTGTGACTATAAAAGGAATAGACAGTCATTTTAAGGATAGCCAAACCTGCTGATTTTGTTGGGACTGGACGACTATATAATGTGTATGGGGGTGTGGACAAACGTTGGGGGAAAGAAGGATTGACATATTGGATTTTAACATACTTGATACTTTTGTTCTCAATGACAATAAGCTACTGTGAGAGGGCCAAACAAGTGTATGGCCAAACTGACACATTTGCTGGTGTCTCGTGAAAAGAATATTGACGGAGTACAACTGTTACATATTATATTCCTTTTATACATTTCCTAATAGAAGTCTAGGAACGAATTGAGGTCCAGCTGGGTGTTACCAGTTGGGGGAGTGTCCCTGCACAGTCTGACATTATCCAATCAGTGCTGCTAGTGTCAGACTGTGCCAGGACACCCCCCCCCCCAGTAGAGTTATAAGAACAGGTGCTCCAGAATTGTCATTACCTGGGAAATGCAAGTAGTTACTGAAACAGACATGTCAGGAGAGGCGACAGGTCGTCTTTAAGATGTGGCCTACGTGATGGGTGGAGTTGGAGAGGCCCAGACAATCTCTGCCTGCAGGCTCCTGAGAGGTAAATCTGGCGCTGGGTTAGTGTACACTGTTTTGTAGTACGGATTTGAGAAGCGTGACCGCACACACCTGATCATTTATCACAGCGCTCACCCTGCATTCTCTTGCTCGATTTTTCCCCTCTTAATTATCCTGCTCTGGCTCCTTTCCTCTCTGTAGTTTTCCTTTCATTCACAGATGTTGTGAGGTGGAAGAACCTTATTTGCCATTTAATGGAATTCCTCGCTTGGTTGTGAGGCAACGCCACACCTTGTGCTAATCTGTAGTGAAAGCTAATAAAATATTCATATCAATTACGTGTGATATTAATTCTCCTTAGATGCCTTAGGGGACGGCATTGCTACATATTTGGCACAGAGTTGGTTTTAATAATTTTTCAATTACGCTAAATTATTAAATGGTGCTAAATTATTGAAATCAAAGGCATTAAATATGTACATTATTATTTTGAAACTAATATAAGAGACAGTTGTTTAATTAAATGAAATATCAAATGCACGCCGCAGGGAGAGAAAACAACGCGAGGTGATAGAGGAATGATGGTGGCTAGCGTCTGACTGACTGGCTTCATGAAGTAGGTGATGAAAACATGGAAGTGGGAAGTGTACTTGAGTCGTGAGGACACCTGGGTGGTCATAAGTGCGATGGAGGCGAACAGGCAAAAGATGTGCAGTATTTTTGTTATTGTCAGGAGCCATAGACCCTACAGGGAAACTTCCCAGTAGGCTGATACCCGGGGGGCGCTCAGGGGTGTACATACAGAAGTAAGGGCCCCATAGCAAGGATCAAACCAGGCCCCCACACAGGACAGAAGGGTTTCTGCCTAGACCAGGGATCTGCAACCTTTGACATTCCAACTGTTGTGAAACTACAGTTCCCATTATGGTCCATTCATTTTTGTGAGAGTTCTTAGAAGACCAGAGAAAGTATGCACGCTGGGAGTTGTAGTTTCATAACAGCTGGCGTGCCGGAGGTTGCCTACCCCTGGCCTAGACCCTTTTCAATGACCATTGTGCCATTTTTCCAATGTCTCATTTGCTAAACGTTGTTCCTTTAGAGGGTAAAGTCCTGACCAAGTTTTCACCTCTAGTAGAAGAGGAGATGTGTAATTATTTGACACGCCTCTCCTAACTCTTGAATTCAGCTGTATTGCCATCCTGAGGCAACCAGAGTAGGAGGACAGAATATGGCAGCTGGTGCTGGCTGTCGCAGAGGGTCAGTATCTCGGGAGGTGTCCTGTTCCCCTGGGGCATTAATTTGTGATGCACTGTGGTATTTGGTTCTGCTTAGTGTTGAGTGAAGCAGAATTCAGTACAAAGTTTCAGAAAACTTTGATTCTCAAATAATTAGAATTTTCTTGCGCTTCGTGGTAACCAATCCGTTTTCCTAAAATGGTGGCTGCACGTGTTAGAAAGTGAAAGTAAGTGTAGAGGACACAAGCCCGGTAATGCGAGATCACCCAATGTCATGCAGTCAGCCAATCCACACGTAGTCACCCCCCTGTGATGTAACAGCTAGGCACAGTGCTATAAAACATTGATCCTGCCATTTTCCTGTGAGCTGAGCATAGGGACAAGACAAGACGCTCATTCAATTCACTAGGGACAGTGCTGCTGCAAACTGTTAACAGAGAGTGTAGGACAATATTGGAGAGGGAGAGTGCAGGGATAGTACAGAGAGAGTGCTGAACTACAGACTCTCCTACAATTTATTGCCGTGTACATAACTGTTCAGTACACCGAAATTCATAGTTAATCCATTCTGTTAGCTGTAGAGTTACTGTTTCAGCAGTATTACAGGCAGGTCTAATTTATTGCTGTGTACATAAGTGTGCAGTGCACCAATCTTCATAGTTAATCCATTCTGCTGTAGAGTTACTATACATCAGTATTACAGGCCACTGTTACTTTTAGGCAGATTGGCCTGGGCATAACTGATTTATAGCGATTTGTGACAAATAAATTAGTATTCGTAATTAATCAAATTTTTGTCAAACTTCGGCAAAGATGCCGAATGGAATTTTTCAAAACCTTCCTCAAGTCTAGTTCTGCTGGGACAGTATTTTGTACTGAAAAGTCTGGCCATTGCACTTTGGTGATCTTCATGATGTAACATTACAGTTGCACTATATTTTGCACTCAGGTTTTGTGATGTATTTTGTATCAATAAAGATTTGATTATTTTAGGACACGTGGTTTATCCAGTGCATTTCTGTAGGTTATATAAACATGAATTCTTGGCCAAACCAAGTGTTTGTACAGGGAGCAATCATATCATTAGAGGCAGCATTATATTTAAAGATAAAACCTCTATATAGATAACAGAGGATCCACCATTAATATTAGGGGATGGTCACAGCTTATCCACTCCCCCTCCCTGTACAATGAACTTTCCACAGGTCACAGAGCATGTTTAAAAACTCTCCTACATCTCATGTATTTAAGGACCATGTGGCTGCTAAAAATCATATCTTTAAAGGGGTTCTCTAAGAGTATAAAATACCCCCCATATGCAGGGCCCCTCACAATATGGTATATACTTACCCCGCACCCCGGTGCCGCTCCTGATCCCCGCACCGCTGCTGCTGCTGCTGCTTCTCCCTGCACACGGATGAAAATATCCGGTGTTGGGGGGAGCAGCCAAAGGCAAGTGGGGACAGAGATGCGCCTCCCTAGCGTCACCCGCGATGCTAGGGAGGCTCGTCCCCACCTGCCATTAGCTGCGCTCCCCCCGACACTGGATGTTTTCATCCATGTGCAGGGAGAAGCAGCAGTGGCGGTGAGGGAACCAGGAGCGGCACCGGGAGCGGGGTGTGGGGTAAGTATATTCCATGTGGGGAGCCCGGCACTTGGGGGGACATTTTATACTCTTGGAGAACCCCTTTAAATGCTGTTAACAGCAGCTCAGGTAAAATCAGGAACGTTCGTTCAGCTCACTAAACACTCCACAGGTCAGTCGACAGATCAGCTAATTCTATCTTTAATGGAAGTACTGGTTGGCAGCAGATCTCCCCATGTAAAGAGAAGATGTGCTTCAGACATATTGTAAGGTGTCAGGGCGACAAACGATCATAGTAACGATTGTTTGTTCCCCATCATTTTTTCATTGACCTGACTCTTGGTAGTGGTTGGTAGTTGACTTCTCTTGTCCATCGATGCTCGCTATGACCCTTAGACTTGGTTTACCTCACTAGGTAGACAAAAAAATCTTTTATAACTGATTTTCATTTTCAATAGAACAATGGAAAGTAAAAAAACGGAAAAAGTTTCATAAAAATCGATACAAATCTGCAATCTGTGTTTTCTTAGCAAACCCTAATTGTTGTTTCCACGCAATAAAAGCATTAATCTATCTGCAGATAACATTTCTTGTACAGACAACTAGCCGAGAAAGGCTATGCTTTGTTTATGTAGCAATGTATGACTGCCACCACCTGGGACTGAGGAAGTAACCCGTTTTCAGTGCATTCAGTGCGTGGTCACATTAACGCTGCTCCTTGTAAAGACTGCAGCACAGTAAGGGCCCATTCACACGACCGTAGTATTGCGAGTCTGCAAAAATGCGGACCCGCAATACTACGGGTGCCGCCCGGCATGTGTTCCACAACGTTCGGAATACACGGCCGAGCGCCCCATTGAAAATACCTATACTTGTCTGCTGTTACGGACAAGTATAGGACATGTTCTATTTTTTTATGCTGCGCTGCTGCACGGGGCTGTCTCTGTGCCGCAGCTGCCCGCTCTCATAGAAGTGAACGGGGCCGCATCTATTCCTTCTCGCAGTCTCCGGGCGCTGGAGGGACAAATCAATTACAATCTTACTACAGGTCGGGCCAGTTTAGTGCATACGTCCTACAGCACTAGAAAATAATTATCCCCAGTCTACAGCCTTGTCCATCGCTCCTTACGTTCAGTCTCTTGCCAAATCCTGTTTCTACATCCTTAAAAATATCTCCCACATCCGCCCTTATCTCTGCGCTAATACATTAATTAACGCTCTTATCATTTATCGTCTTGACGGCTATAAAACCTTATCGATTAGACATCAGGAATGTGGTTCTGCCAGTGCTGCTAGTGGTTGCTGTTCTTACCTGTTTCCTCATAAGAGCCGATCAGACCTCTGTTTCTCATCTACAAACCATCTCACTAAGCTGGGCTTCATATAGAGAGAATATGTGACCTACCCCCCATTACACCCTTACACTCCTATCTACAGGAACACAGAGCAACGCTGCTTGAGGACACAGCAGTCTAAAGGGGACCTATGAGACTAGAAAAAAATAAATGCCTTTTTTTCCTGAAACAGCGCCACCTTTGTCCTCTGGCCGTGTCTAGTATTGCAGTTTAGTCGCCTTTGCTTGTATAGGGCTGAGCTGCAATACCAGACCGTGGCCAAAAAAAGTCCCCTTTAAGGAGCCTTCCAGATGGAGATGTATCAGGACATGTCTCCATGAACCCAGGCTTGGACTAGATGTTGACTTCATTTGCACAGAAGGCATGTCTTCCATGAGTCTCGATGCACCTGCAATATATCGGCATGACTTGAGCTGGCTGTGCACATTAGATAAATGTTGACCAAACCTGGCATCTA
Source organism: Rhinella marina (assembly GCA_900303285.1). NCBI lineage: Eukaryota > Metazoa > Chordata > Amphibia > Anura > Bufonidae > Rhinella > Rhinella marina. The sequence continues at coordinate 105,895 of ONZH01030087.1, read as the reverse complement.
ATCCATATGGTAGCCTCCCGACTCTCACCAGATGGCAGATGTAAGAGGGAAAAAGGATCAGACTGTTGGATTTCAGCTGCCTGATCTTTTTCTTCTCAGGGAAATAAGCCCCTGTCAGAGGTGTAATTCAGGACTCATGCATGCTGAGCTGAGCAGAACATGCATGTGTGTGCCAGCGGGGTCAGGAGAGATAGCTGTCGGATGAATTTGTTTTTTTCGCAGATGCTATCTAATGTGTATCTCCAGCCAGAGCTGCACTTCATTAGTGTGACTGGGGAACAAGTCATACAATTGCAACCTTTCCCTTTTCCTTGGAATTATGACTGCAGCAAGGGAATATTGTCTGATCAGGTTCTAGTAACAGTCACATCATGTCTGTGACCCGATTATAGCAGTAATCATGCAACTGAAGTCAAATTTCTAGACCGTCATAATGACACAATACTGGCTGTCCGTACCCACTACTGGGGGGAGCTTAAAGGGGTTCTCCAGGAATTAAGAAAATGAAAATACTTAAATATTACTTTATTATAAATATATATCCCAAATACCTTTCATTAGTTATAATGGCTCGTTTTGTCTAGAGACTAATCATCAAGGGAAATAAAATGGCCGCCGTCCTGTTTGTACACACAAAACATGTCCTAATCACACAGGAGGACAAGTTACTTCACAACACTGAGGTAAAGAGCTGCCTCATCCTCCTCTCTGCTCTGCTTGTCAGGGATTATGATCCTGACTACAGTTTAATATGATATTTAGCTGAATCTCTATAGGAATGGAGTTCATGAGGAGACATGAAGTACAGAGAGGAGGTGGGGATGTGGCTGTGTCCTGCTGAAATGAACGGGACCGCACCCGTTCCGCAAAATTCCGGAACAGATGCAGACTCATTCATACGGTCGTGTGAATGAGCCCTAACTCTGTGTTCTGCTGTTCTTCTGTTATTCCTCCTATAAGCTTATGAAGAAATGTACAATATGATAGTTTGCGTGCAGTAAACCACACAAACTATTATATTGTAACTAAACACATACAAATATGACTATTATACACCACACAGAAAAATATCCAAAGTAAACACTGTGGAAGCAGGAACTAAAGATTTAGCCACACAAGGTCATCCATCCCGCAACTGCGTTTATCCCAACGCCCCCTGCAGATGTCACGTCACTGGACTCCGCATTTTCCCGGACTCAGTGTTCTTTACTTTGACGTTCAGGCTCCCAGTGAAAAGACAAGTTTAGGCTACTTTCACATCTGCGTTAAACTTTTCCGGTATTGAAATCCGGCAGAGGATCTCAATACTGGAGAAAACCACTTCGATATGTCCCCATTTATTGTCAATTGGGACAAAACTGAACTGAACGGAATGGAGTGCTCCAAAATATGTTCTGTTCCGTTTGGTTGCATTCCCGCTGCAAACTGCGGTTTTCTGTCCGGCATGGGATGTGGAGCAAAACGGCAAGACACACATTGCAATATGCGGCACTCATTGACTTACAATGGTGCTAATGCCGGATCCGTCATGGCTATGTTAAAGATAATACATAGCGGATGCAGTCCATTGTATTATCTAGGCGGAAGCGTTTTTGCTGATCCCTGCCGGATCAGGCAAAAATGCAAGTGTGAATGAGCATATTCAGTGCGACTAATACGCTCTGGGAGTCAGAGGTATTTCCGGTCCTGAAGACTGCTCCAGTCACATGGACGGCACAGCATTATAATGATTTGTAGCGCTGTGTGTTCCTGCCCGACCTCAACTCTAATAATTTGTAATCACATAATGCCGTCAGTAGGAACCATTAGAGTTGAGGTCAAGCAGGAGCACCCAGCGCTATAAGTCACGCTCACAGGAAATTTTCTACCACACATTGGATTCTATAAATTCTTTCCTTTCTTTACTCAGTAATGTGCCTTTGGATTTTTCCACAACTTGAGGTCAGGTCCAGTCAGCAAAATCCACAGCAGAAAAATCACTGCAGAATTGCCAGCTAAAAACAGTATTATTTTGTTGTGATTTTGTAGCTTTTTTAGGGTATTTTCACATGACAAAAATCAGTAGCAGAATCAGTAGAAATCAGGTCATTCGTCGATGCGTAATCCGCATTCAAGACTCTATCAACAGCTTCCCACTGACTTCAATGTAAAAACCCAACCATATGTACACCATCAGCAGCTGATCTGAAAACCGCTCGAGAAGTGACGCTATCTCTCTGACGCAGATGTGATTGTGGATTCCATAGAAGTCAGTGGGGAAGCAGAACAGACTCAAAAACAATTGTAAAAATTCCTCTAAAACCGCCACCAAATTACAAGTCTGCCACCAAAAATGCTCATTTTCCGCTGTTGAATCAGTTGCAGATTTTGCCCATGTGAACACAGCCTTAGGCCCCATGCACACGACTATATCTGTTTTGCAGTATACAGATACCCTCCCTGTAGCTTGCACATTTTTTGTGGACCCATTGACTTCAATGGGTCTATGGTCCGCATTTGCGTTGAAGTATAGGACATGTTGTATCCTTTTGCAGAACAGACATACGGCTGCGGAAAGCACACGGATCATCCGTGTGCTTTCTGCATCTGTATGTTCATTAGGCTACATGCACACGACTGTATGTATTTTGCGGTTCGCAAAAAATACGGATAATGTCTGTGTGACATCCGTATTTTTTGCAGATCCATTGTAACAATGCCTATGCTTGTCCGCAAAACGGACAGGAATAGGACATGCTCTATATTTTTGTGGGGCTACAGAATGGACATACGGACGGCACACAATGGACCCATTGAAATGAACAGACATGGAAACAAAATACATTCATGTGCATGAGGCCTTACACAAAATGCAGCCCACAGACCCATTGAAGTCAATGGTTCTGCAAAAAAAGGTGCAGACAGCACAGGACAGACTCCATCTATATTTTACCTATCCACGTTTTGCAGACTGCCAAACGGACACGGTCGTGTGCACGGGGGCTAAAGCTGAAAAAAACATTTTTGTGGCAGTTTTTAAGTCATGGCCACAACACAGTGAACGGAGCGTAGTGGCGGCACCAGCAATCTGATATAATAATTAGGTCAGTCCTATGGTGGTAAAATAGTCCACATGTAAGGGCTCATGCACACGAACGGATTTTCTTTCTCTGTCCGTTCCGTTTTGGCTTTTTTTGGGTACCATATACATAACTATTCATTTCAATGGGTTCGCAAAGAAACGAGAGTTACTCCGTATTTCCGTTCCGCAAAAAAATAGAACATGTCCTATTATTCTCCACACTACGGAGAAGGATAGGGCTGTTCTATTAGGGAAAATGCACATGTTAAGGATATATGTACAGACAATCTGCAGGGGTTAACAGGGAAATCCGTGCGGTCAATCCACATGAATTGTTGCGGATTTTACTCTGCCCATTAAAGTGAATGGAGAAAATCCGGACAGGAAAAATAAAATAAATTGACATGCTGTGGATTTTAAAATCCGCACCGCAGGTCAAAATCTGCACAGAAAAAATCTGTATTGTGTTCATGAGAATTTCTCATTAAATTCTCATACAATACAATGCACATGACCTACGGTGCTGATCGTGTGCATTTACGGAATGCACACGCCATCCGTTTTTGGGGACCACAAAATACACACGTCCGCGTGCATGAGTCCTAAATGCCCTCTAAACTCACCCAACGCTTATGATATTTTATCCTTATCCTTTTTCATGAGCAGAACATGGAATTATCTTGTATTATTTGTATTATAACATGTTCATTTTTTTCTCTTGACAGATATCAAAGGAACATGAAATACCAAGAACTAAAAAAAAACAAAAAAAAAACAACAACAAAGTGCCTTGGAAACCAACAGGGAACAGATACAGATGTTTCTAGCATATCCCATTGTGAACAAATAAATTTATTTTTGCATACTGACAAAATAATGTACTTCCATAATTCTCACAATGTCCATTTTTCTATGTTGTCCTGTGTATGCGGATGTTTGTAATGTCCACTGACTGCCATACTGACAGAACGCACCCGTCCCCCACAGTCATTGCCAGAGACCCCCTGACAGCAGTGAGGCATCGTGCGCCTCCTGCCTCCAGGTTCTGCTTTTCTGGGTATAAGGCCTCGTCCACATTTCCGTTTTTCACTGACGTGTGCTGTCAGCATTTTTCACGGACAGCACATGTACCCATTGATTTAAATGTGTCTGTTCACATTTCAGCATTTTTCTACTGACCGTGGGTCAGTAAAAAAATCACGGGGACATGCACTACTTTGATCCGTGATGCGGACCAAGCACGCCCATTGAAGTCTATGGGTCCGTGAAAATCACTGACACACATCCGTGTTGTGTCCGTGGTGCGTCCGTTTTTCACTGATGACTAATAGGAGATTCTTTGGAAATCAATTTTCAGCTGAGCAACGTCAGTGAAATACGGATGCCACACGGACCGTAAAATACGGAACCACGGATCATCCACGGATCTGTCACGGAAAGAATCACGGAATACACATGTCCGTGATTTTCGCGGACGCGAAATAATACTGAAATGTGGACAAGGCCTAAGTGACGTTTGACGTTCAGGTCGTACGTGTTATGCTGCCAAAAAAAGACAAGTTTGTGACCTCCTTTAGAACAGTCCTATTAATATTGCATATTCTGTTCTGTGTAATATTTCTGTTGCAGTTTGTGTATTGAAAATCCTGTAATAGACTCTGCTTTGCAACACTGGTAAATCTATGTATTGAATGCTTCTGCAGCCAAAAAAAAAGTAACGTTTGGTTGAGATATATATGTTCTTCTTAACCCAAAGTTGAATATTTCTGGTCACAAAACTTTATTTAAATAATTGCATGACAAATTGCCTTGTTCATTGTCTGCACAGGACAATGTATTCTTATGCAGAGGTCAGTCTAGGAGTGCTGCGTAGCCTTCACTTTATGTACTGTGGAGCCATTTGTGAGCCAGACACGTGGGGCAGCGGACTTGTATGTAGACATATACGGACACATTCGTTTTCTGTACATTACGTGTATAAAACATTCCAGTGACATGTGCAATATGTAAATAGGTGTAAATATTACCTACATAATAAAGTGTTTGGTATATATACAGCATGATGTGCGTGGTGGACTCTGCATTGCTAATATTTTTCTGAAGACCCTTCACGATGTGGCATAGCGTTAAAAAGTCACTCCACTTTCACACAATTTCATTTAATAGAGAATGGTGTAATTAGCAAATTTCTAAATCACTTCATTTAAAAAATATCTCTGCATCCACTGAAAAAAAGCTGTAAAGTCATGGCCACTAGGGGTCTCACTTCCACCTAATTTAGGCCCCTTTCACACGAGCGAGTTTTCCGCGCAGGTGCAATGCGTGGTGTGAACGCATGGCACCCGCACTGAATCCTGACCCATTCATTTCAATGGGTCTGTGTACATGAGCGTTTTTTTCACGCATCAGTTCTGTGTTGCGTGAAAATCGCAGCATGTTCTAAATTCTGCGTTTTTCACACAGCCCTGGTCCTATAGAAGTGAATGGGGCTTCAGTGAAAAACGCATTGTATCCTGAAGCAAGTGCGGATGCAATGCGTTTTTCACTGATGGTTGCTAAGAGATGTTGTTTGTAAACCTTCAGTTTTTTATCACGCGCGTGAAAAACACATCAAAACGCATTGCAGCCGCGCGGAAAAAACTGAACGCAATCACAGACAAAACTGACTGAACTTGCTTGCAAAATGGTGCGAGTTTTCCTGAACGCATCCTGAGCCAATCCGTCACGCTCGTGTGAAAGAGGCCTTAGAGTCCATCAACAGTAAGGGCTCATTCAGACGGCCGTATGAATGAGTCTGCATATTGCAGAACGGGTGTGGACCCATGGATTTTAACAGGGCTGCAAATGATGCGGACAGCTCACCGTGTGCTGTCCGCCTCCGTGGTTCTGTTCCGCTGAAAAGATAGAGCTTGTCCTATTCTTTGGACATGAATAGGCATTTTCTATCATGGTTGTGGCCATGTGCATTCCACAAATTGCAGAACGCACACGGCCAGTATCCGTGTTTTGCGCATCCGCAAAGCACTACAGCCGTCTGAATGGGCCCTAACAGAGACTCAGAAAGCGGCAGAAAGGAAGTGGGGGCGTGTCAGAGCTAGCGGAGATCCTGACAAAAGCCCTGTCTATACACTACTTCTTAAAGTTAGTCTTTCACCTATATAACTAAGAGCAGTGCCCCACACAAGATTGTAGACACATCCCAGACATACCTGTGTGCACTGTGTGTCTGTATTACATGTCCAGGAAAAGCTATTTTAGGCCACTTTCACACGGTCAGTATTTTTCATCAGTATTTGTAAGCCAAAACCAGGAATGGGTGCAAAATACAGAAGAGACACATATTTTTCCATTATACTTCTTTTCTGTAGGTTCCACTCTTGGTTTTGGCTCACAAATACTGAGGCAAAAATACGGACCAAATACCGACCGTGTGAAAGAGGCCTTATTCTGCAGGAAAACAGCTCCCAAGTGCCCGGCTCTGCTGCTGCTGCAAACCAGACTGAAGAGGGGAGGGCTGCTTTAGCTGCTCATATCTTGGAATTGGTAGCCGATAGAAAAATGGTTCTGACCTTTTTTGAAAGCTGACATTCCAAGCTTTTAAATGATACCAAAATCATCATCAGCATTATATCCACTATATCAGAAGATATAGCTGTTAGAAATCGAGTCGGGAGAGAAAGCTGTTTTTACTTTCACTTTCAGCTGGGCACTTGGGAGCGGTTTTCCTGCAGAATAAAAAAGAGATTTCCTGGACATGTAATACAGACACAAAGTGCACATAGGTATGTCTGGGATGTGACATGTAATACAGACACACAGTGCACACAGGTATGTCTGGGATGTGACATGTAATACAGACACAGTGCACACGGGTATGTCTGGGATGTGACATGTAATACAGACACAGTGCACACAGGTATGTCTGGGATGTGACATGTAATACACACACAGTGCACACAGGTATGTCTGGGATGTGACATGTAAAACAGACACACAGTGCACACAGGTATGTCTGGGATCTGACATGTAATACAGACACAGTACACACAGGTATGTCTGGGATGTGACATGTAATACAGACACACAGTGCACACGGTTATGTCTGGGATGTGACATGTAATACAGACACACAGTGCACACAGGTATGTCTGGGATGTGACATGTAATACAGACACACAGTGCACACAGGTATGTCTGGGATGTGTCTGCAATCTTCTGTGGGGCAGTGCTGTTAGTTACATAGGTGAAAGATTCCCTTTAATTCACAGGAGCCTGCTGCCTTTCTGTAAAGCCTCATTCACACGTCAGTGTTTGGTCATTGATTTCCATCAGTGATTGTGTGCCAAAACCAGGAGTGGAGCCTCCACAGATATAAGGGAAAGATCTGTACCCGTTCTTTGTTTAGAGCCGCACCTAATTTTGGCTCAAAAATCAATGATGGAAATCACTGACGTGTGAGCGAGGCATAAGTGTTATATCTGTTCTGTGAGCTCCAAAGCATAAAACAGAGGGAAGTAAGGGAAAGGACATCAAAGCAGTACAGTGCTGGGAGAAAGGAGACGTCCCCTGCTTTTGAGTGAAATGCATCTAGCTGTGCAGTTGAAACAATGAATAATATGGCTTAAAAAGACAAAAAAAAAGCCAGTTCCTGCACAGTTGTGATTGTGTAATGGCTATGCTTGTTTGTACAAAGTTTTTTTGAAAAACCGTAATTAGACTTACCGGAAATTCTGTTTCCTTGAATCCACCATGACGGCCACAAGTGAGAGATGACCCTTGACCTTCTATAGGGACAGGAAAGCACAGAGAGGGTTTAAAAGCGACTCCACCCCCTCATTTCCTCAGTACTTTGAAATTACCAAGGTGGTAGCACCAATTTTCTGAAAGAATATATCTGTATCTTTTTTTTTTTTTTTTTTTTTTTGAAAGTGCAGAATAACCTAGGTTAAAGAATAAATCACACTCATATATATAATACTCCCTTATATATATGTATTAATATGTAATAGTTATCTTGAACTTATGGAAATAAATGTATAAATCTTTTTTTTTTTTTTTTGGGGGGGGGGATATATACATGGTGGATTCAAGGAAACAGAATTTCCGGTAAGTCTAATTACGGTTTTCCATTTCATCCACCATGACGGCCACAAGTGAGAATTAACGAATAATTAAGTAGGGCGGGATACTACCTGCAGAACCTTCTGACCGAAGGCTAAATCTGCAGAAGTGGAAAGGTTTAGGCGGTAGTGTCTAACAAAAGTATTTACACTGGACCAGGTGGCAGCCTTACAAATCTGGTCAAGGGAGACCCCAGACCTTTCTGCCCAGGAGGAGGCCATTGCTCGAGTAGAATGAGCTTTGATGTGAGGGCATGAAAGAGACTGAATGGAGTAACAAAGGTCTATAGTGGATCTAATCCATCGGCCTAAAGAGGATTTGGAAGTTTTCTTCCCTTTATTTCTACCCCCAAACTGAATTAGAAGATTATCATCCTTTCTAAACTCTTCTACCGTCTTAAGGTAAAGAATGATAGATTCTCGGACGTCTAGAAGATGCCATCTTTCTTGTTCAGGATCTTTAGGAGAACTAAAGAAGGATGGCAAGACTATTTCCTGATTTCGGTGGAAGTCAGACACAACCTTGGGTAGGAACCCCGGGTCTAACTTTAAAATCACCCGATCATCTAACACAGTGAGGTAAGGTTGTCTACAGGACACGGCCTGAATCTCTGAAAGTCTCCTGGCTGAAGTAATTGCGATAAGAAACGCTGTTTTAAACGATAGGTGTTTTAAAGAGATCTCTGAAAGGGGAACAAAAGGAGGTAAAGTTAATCCTTTTAGAACAATATTCAGATCCCACTGGGGAGTTCTAGATCTGAGGGATGGTCTTAATCTGGAGGCAGCTCTAATAAATCTCCTAATCCACCTATGGTCTGCGAGGGAAGAGTCAAAAAAGGCACTCAGGGCTGAGATTTGTACTTTAAGTGTACTAGGCCTAAGACCTAGTTCCAGGCCATTTTGTAGAAATTCTAAGATCCTACAAATGGAGGGGGGATTAGACTCAGGGTGATCCTCTCCTAGCCAACTACAGAACCTTCTCCATATTTTTAAATAGATGGCAGAGGTGACTTTCTTCCTACTAGCCTTTAGGGTAGATATTACTCTGTCTGATAGCCCCTTGCTTCTGAGGAGCTGGACCTCAGGATCCATACTGCTAGCTTCAGGAATTGAGGATCCGGGTAAAGGAGAGGCCCCTGAGATAATATGTCCTTCTGAGGAGGAATGACCCACGGGCTTTCTAGTGATAACTGGTTTAGGGCAGAGAACCAACTTCTCTTGGGCCAATAGGGGGCCACTAGGATTACCGTCAGAACTTCTCTCTGGATCTTCTGTATCACCCGAGGGATCAGGGGAAAAGGAGGGAATGCGTAAGCGAGGTCCCAAGACCATCTGATTGACAAGGCGTCCACCGCCCAGGGACTGTCTCTGGGGTCTAGGGAGCAAAATTTTGAAACTTGTGTATTTCTTTTTGAGGCGAATAGATCCACCTGAGGAGGACCCCACCTGGAAACGATCTGTAGGAAAATTCTGCGATTCAGTGACCATTCTCCCGGATCTACTCTTTGGCGACTTAGGAAGTCTGCCTCTAGATTTTCGGTTCCTCTCAGATGGATGGCTGTTAAGGAGATCACGTTTTCTTCTGCCCAGGAGAATATTCTTTTGGCCAGGTGACTTAAAGGATAGGACCTTGTTCCTCCCTGATGGTTTAGGTAGGCAACCGTGGTGTTGTTGTCCGAGAGAATCTTCAGATGTTTTTCCTTTAATAGCGCCTCTGCTTTTTGAAGAGTAGAAAGTACAGCATGTAGTTCTCGGAAATTTGAGGATCTGTTCTTTATGATCTCGGACCATTGGCCCTGGAGGTAAGTATTGTTTACTTTTGAGCCCCAACCCCAAGAGCTGGCGTCCGTTATTACTTGAATTTCGGGCTCTTTTACCCAGTCTATTCCCTGAGAAAGGTTTCTTCTTGTTTTCCACCAGTTCAGGTCCCTCTTGACAGCTGCAGGAATGGGGACTTTCTTGTCTAGAGAGGAATGATCTCGATTCCAGACTTCTAGGATCCAACTTTGTAATATTCTGGAGTGAGATTGGCTCCAGGGTACGGAGAGGATGGAGGAGGTTAGGTTCCCCAGAATGCTCATTGCTGTTCGGATGGAGCAAGACTTGAGTTTCTGGAAGGATGAAATTTTGTTTATTAGCGCAACAACCTTGTCTGGAGGAAGAAGTGTCTTTTGAGCAGAGGAGTCTAGGAGAACTCCTAGAAATCTTACTGTTGTAGATGGTTGAAGAATGGATTTTTTTACGTTTACCAACCACCCTAGGTCTGAAAGGAATTTTAAGAATTCCTTTGTGGCTGAAATGGCGAGCTGTTCTGACATGCTTATTATCAGAAAATCGTCCAGGTATGGTACGATGTTTAGACCTCTTTGTCTCAGAAATGCAATCATTTCTACTACAAGTTTTGGTAAAAACCCTTGGAGCAGAGGAAATACCGAAGGGTAGGGCTGTGTACTGGAAATGATGAATCACACCCGCTGGATCTGGTACTGCAAATCTCAGATACTTTTGGGAATTTTGATGGATAGGGACGTGGTAGTAAGCGTCTCTTAAATCTACCGACGTCATGAATGCCCCTGCTGGAATAAGGGGAACTGTGGATGAGACGGTCTCCATTTTGAATTTCCTGTAGGTGATGGATTTGTTTAGGGGCTTTAGATTTATGATGGTGCGGTATGAGCCGTCTGGCTTCTTTACCAAGAAGAGTCTTGAGTAAAACCCTGTTCTTCTTTCCCTGTCTGGGACCTTTATGACAACCCCTGCTTTTCCCTGATCCTGAATTCCCTGCCATATTTTTGATAGTATTTCTGGACGATGAGTGGTTATGAGGAACTTTTTGGGAGGAGCTGAAGAGAACTCTATCTTGTAACCCCCTTCGATTATGCCCAAGACCCAGGGATTTGAGGTTACTGACTGACACTGAGGTAGAAAACTCCTCAGCCTGCCTCCCACTATGGCGTCATTGTTTGGATTGTCTGTTCTGGGGGTTGAGAATAAATCCTCGACCTCTGCTTCGGGAAGGATTCCAACGGCCTGATCTACCCCTTCCTCTATAAGATCTAGATTGGGAAGGGAATGGACGAAAGGGTGTTTTTTTCTGCTCCTTATTCTCGGGGAACCCCTTCTTCTTGTCTCCCGCCTTTTCAAGAATTTTGTCCAACACAGGGCCAAATACAAATTCACCCGAAAAAGCTATGGAGCACAGCTTAGACTTGGAAGCTTTGTCGCCCCCTGACCAAGCTCTCATCCAGAGGGCTCTTCTGGCCGCATTTGATAGGGCTGCTTCTTTAGCAGAAAAACGAACCGTCTCGGCTGAGGCGTCCGCAAGGAAGGCAGTAGCAGATCTTAACATGGGAATGGACTCTAGAATTTCCTCTCTAGGAGTCTTGTTTCTGAGATGGTCCTGCAACTCTGCAAGCCAGAAGTACATTGCCCTGGCTACGGAAGTGGCCGCAATATTAGTCTTGACCCCAAACATGGAAGCTTCCCATGCCTTTCTTAATAAAGAGTCCGCTTTGCGGTCCATAGGATCAGACAGCTGGGAGGAATCCTCAAAGGGTAACGAAGTTTTCTTTACAACTTTGGCCACTTGAATGTCGATCTTAGGGATCTCATCAAAAATCTTACTTTCAGCTGGGTCAAAACGTAATCTACTTCTAAATTCTCTGGAAACGCCCAATCTCTTTTCTGGTTCAATCCATTCATCTAGAATCATATCCCTAACGTTTTCGTTTATAGGGAAAACCTTGGTCTTTTTGGAACGAAGACCCCCAAACATTTCCTCCTGGACAGAGCGGGGTCTAGGAACATCTTCGATACCCATAGTAGATCTAATGCTTTTAGAAGATCTTCCATATCCTCAGATGAGAAGAAATACTTTTTATCATCCTCAACAATCTCCCCTTCTGATAGCATATCTTCATCCAGAACTTGTCTGGATGTAGAAGCTCCCTCGTCAATGTCCTCTATATCAGAGGAGGATTGGACTGAGGGTCTGGGTCTTTTAACAGGAGGAACAGATGGTCCTGGTATATTAAGGGAGGCCATAGAATTCCTTATTTCTTCTTGAATAAATGATTTCATGTCAGAAAAAATAGAAGGTTGCTCTTCCTTTAAGACATCTGAAATGCAGCTTTTACACAGCCTCTTCCTATAGTTATCTGGTAACTTCTTATTACAAGTAGCACACTTAAGGGTGCGAGGTCTAGGTTTAGAATCCTTAGAAGCCTAAGAGAAAGAGCAAAACCCCAGATATAGTCAATAAAATGTAAGTAAGGAAATAAAATCTTCCCACTGAAGGGGAAACTTACAGGGGGAGCAGCCGGAGAGGGATCTGAGCCCTCAGGACGGGATGCAGGAGCCTCAGACGCCGACATGATGCAGGAGCAGGCTTACCTGCGCTGAGCGCGCGCTCCCACATAGAGGCCCGGCGTCTGACGTCATCAAGGAAGGCCGCGTCAGGCCCAGAGGCTCCGCCCCCATAAGGCTGAAGAGGGAAGGCCCGCTGCCGCGCGCGTGGCGATCCACGTGACTATGGTGTCCCGCGGCTGCTTCCGATGCTGGTGGAAGGAGGCCGCACTTTTCCGAGGGGACGCAGGTTCCGGACTTGCCCGAACGAGCGGCCCCGTTGCCCAGCCTTGGCTCCTGCCGCGGGCGGACAACGGGAGATGCAGGTACTGCAACATCATGTCCGAAGTTTTACCTTCTCTACAGAGAGGCCTCTCTGTGGGCTGACCACTATAGGGACAGGAAAGTACTGAGGAAATGAGGGGGTGGAGTCGCTTTTAAACCCTCTCTGTGCTTTCCTGTCCCTATAGAAGGTCAAGGGTCATCTCTCACTTGTGGCCGTCATGGTGGATGAAATGGAAACTCATGTATGCGTTAAAGACTGTGCAGCTAGTCTCCGATGCTATGTGGGTCAACCTGCCCCATAAAAGAGCCGTGGTACTGAAAGGGCACAGCCATAAATGCCCATACCCTTATATAGCAGAAATACTGCAGCATTTACATTAACAGCGAAACAGATGAGATTTCAGAAATGTAATCCACATGCTGCAGGAACAACCTGCAATGGAAACAGAGTTGTGCTGCAGGTTTTTCTGGATGTGGATATTAGACAGATCTGTTTCAGAAAGTCCACAGTGGACTTGCCACATGGCAATATACCCAAAAAGGGGTAGAGGGGTAGAGGGAGAGAGACTTAGGCCCCTTTCACACGGGCGAGTTTTCCACGCGGGTGCAATGCATGATGCGAACGCATTGCACCCGCACTGAATCCTGACCCATTCATTTCAATGGGGCTTTTCACATGGGCAATTTTTTTTCACGCCTGAGTTCGCCGTTGCATGCAAATCTCAGCATGTTCTATATTCTGCGTTTTGCACGCAGCCCTGGCCCCATTGAAGTGAATGGGGCTGCGTGAAAATCGCATTGCATCCAGTGCGGGTGCAATACATTTTTAACGCATGGTTGCTTAAAAGAGATGTTGTTTGTAAACATTCAGTTTTTATCACACGCGTGCGAAATGCATCCATACGCATCGCACCCGCGCGGAAAAAACTGAATGAACGAACGTACGCAATCAAAACTGACTGCGATTGCGTGCGGATTGGTGCGAGTTTTCCGCAACGCACCCTGAGCGCATCCGGACTGAGTCCGGATCGCTCGTGTGAAAGAGGCCTTAAGCTCCTGGACATCACGTCCATTGGTCACACAACCTGTCTTTAGCCCAATATAACTGAACGCGACTGAGCTGCAGTACCAAGCACAGCCACTAAATGTACAGCATGATGAGGCCACAGCGCTCCTCAGACCATCGCTGATCAGATTGTAATGACCCATCCTGAGCACAAGTCATCAATATTTAAAACCTGGACGACTCCTTAAACCCCTTCCTGACAGCAATTTTCTGTTATTGAGTTTATTTTTTTTACACCCTGCCTTCCCGAAGCCACAACTTTTTTTTTATTTTTGCATTCACATAGCCCTATGTGGGCTTGTTTTTTGCGGGACATGTACTTTCTAATTACACCACTTAATATTTCATACAATGTAGTGGGAAGCTTGAAAAATTCCAAATGGAATGGAATTGAAACAAAAACACACAATTCCACCATAGTTGTACGGGTTTTCTTTTACAGAGTTTTCCATGTGGTAAAAACTGACCTGTTCCCTTCATTCTCTGGGTCAGTACAATTACCACATTTATATAGTTTTTCTTGTGTTTTAATACTTTAAAAAAAAAAATTTATTCTGACCCCATAACCTTTTTATTGTTATATTTACGGAGCTGTGCGAGGGCTGTGGTGATACCTATGATGTATTTTTCATGTTTATTTATTTAGGTGTGAACTGAAGTTTTATATTTATTTTTTTAAAGGTCATTTTAAAAAAAATTTTTTAGACTTTATTTTAAGTTCCGTTAGGGGACTAACATGTGACCATCAGATTGCTTCTCCCATTGACTGCAGTGATTTAACATTGCAGCCTATGGAAAAATTGCTATGGGAACATAGCTGAAGCGGGCCTCAGAGGGTCCCAGGCTGCCATAGCAACCTAATGACTCCCTCGATTGCCGCCTGGGGGAGCCGTTTGAGCCCCCAGGATTGCAGCGCTCCAAGGTAAAGGCCTCTTAGATGCCATGGTGGCAACTGATCGGTGTTATCACAGACATTGCCGCTGGGTGTCTGCTGTGTAAAACACCATCCTTAAAGACCCGACGTGTTGTATATGTACGGCACATGTTGGAAAGAGGTTGTCCGAAAACAACAATTTACTCTCTAGTCACAGAATAGGGGATAAGTCTCTGGTGGGGGTCAGACCATCAATCATAAGAATGAGGCCCACGTTCCAACATATGACTGGGATAGCAGGCACGCATACATGTCCACTGCTCCATTCAATTCTGTGGGACAGCTGGAGTATAGCCGAATACAAGCACCTAGCCATCGCCAGCAGTCTGATACAGCTGAATGCAGTGCAATGCGCATGTGTGTCTTCTGCTCCATGACCTCACCAGTAGGACCCCTGCCAATCAGACACTTACGCACTATCTATTCTTATAATAGAGGAATAGTTGTTGTAATGGTACAGCCCCTTTACAGGTCCTCTTTTAATCTGTCTCTGCTGCCCAATCTGCTAGAAGTACATGATAGTAGGAGAGAAACTGTGCTCCATGATATGATGAGAGAGAGATTTAGTGCAGGATGTCTTACTAAATAGCAGAGTAAATCCTGACAGGACTCCTAGGAGAGACAGCAAGAGTCCTGCTCATCTTTGCACACACACAGGATGATTGACTGCCCTCTCTATGCACACACTGATCCAGAGAGAGCTGTCAATCATAATTTGGTTAAATCAGGATCCATCCACCAGTCTAGATCTCTCTGCCCTGACGTGAGATTCGCCTGATTTGTTAAGAAGCAGAAGTCTCTTAAGAGAGTCTGTCACCTGATCAGAGAGTTTTAGACCGCTCAGATCAGGTTATAGACTACTTTGGCCACATTCCAAAAGTACCTTTATTAGTGCTGTCCCTCGCCGAGATCTTCCAAAAAAGACTTTTTAAACTTATGCTAAGTCCGGCAAGTGCCCAGGGGCGGAGTTACTGCAGCAAGAGCCCAGGCCCCTCGGCGATGTGCCCAGAAAAACACACCTCTTTCACCCCTCTAGTCCGCCCTTTTTTCCTATTACCTCCTACCAGATCTGGTGCCTGCGCCGCACCAGAGGACTGCAGTGAAGCGAGAGAAGTGTGGTGCGGTGCAGGCGCGAGATCTCGGTGGCAGAGGAGGAGGTAATAATTGGAAATAGGGGCGGGCCAGAGGGGTGAAAGAGGTGTGTTTTTCTGGGCACATCACCGAGGGGCCTGGGCTCTTGCTGCAGTAACGCCGCCCTTGGGCACTTGCCGGACCTCATTAGCATAAGTTTAAAAAGTCTTTTTTGAGAGATCTCTGCGAGGGACACTACTAATAAAGGTACTATTGGAATGTGGGCAAAGCAGTCTATAACCTGATCTGAGCGGTCTAAAATGCGCAGATCCTTTAACAAATCAGGTGGATCTCTGCCCTGCTGTGCGCCAGAAAACTGAAGACTATGCCAGCCGTAGGCTATAACTTCGCCACATTCCGGTGAAAGTTCTAGAAAATGCGGGGGTGGCATAAAGCCACGCCCTCTTTCGCAAAGCCACTACCCATTTTCTCTGCACTTCAGAAAAGTGCAGAGAAGCTCAAAAAAGTCACACATTTTGGTGCTTCATAATGTGCGACATTTTTAATCCACAATTGTGGCGCAAAGTGATTGATAAATGTCCCCCACTCTCTCTCCTAGGAGTCCTGTCGTGTTTCACGCTGCTTTTTACTCAGAAATCCTGTGTATGCTGCTCTCGGATAAGACAGCCTAGATAACCCGACTGACTCACTTTAAAGATCCATGTTCTAGCTGTCTAGGTCAATTAAATTCATCATGTAGCAAGTGTCCGATGTCTTCCATCTGTTCCGAAATCCTTGACACATGAAGAGGAACAAAAATGCACAACGGCTTCTGCTAAATTAAAAGGGTTTTTATTTCCCCATTTCAGAATGAAACCAGGGCCGGATTGAAAGAAATCTTGTGCATTCTGGAAAATCTCGACATGAAATGCTTTAACGTCATGGTATAAATTATAGATTACATCTTGTTCCATTGTTAAATACAAGACTAAAAGCTTAATGCGCTGTCATAACGCAACAGATACGGCCGGGGCACACAGCTCACACATTACTGCTTATGCCGAATACTAGGAGCACTTTTCCAGAAAGGATTTACAGCATCTAACACATTGCTGGTAGACGGTCTCAAAGTCTTCATCGCTGCCCTGCAAATGGGGAAAACAATATATATTTGTTATACAGGACATTTAAAGGGGCTTTTAGAGATATTTTTATCTCAGGATAGGTCATCAATATCACTTTGGCGGGGGGCTGACACCTGGCACCTCCACCGATCAGCTGGTTGAAGAGAAGGCTTTGCGCCGTGCCAGCCCAGCCTTCCCTTCATTGTCTAGAGGTAGACTAGGACAGGGGTAGGCAACCTCCGGCACTCCATGCTGTGAAACTATAACTCCCAGCATGTATGCTTTCTCTGCTCTTCTAAAAACTCTCCTAGAAATGAATGGAGCATGCTGGGAATTGTAGTTTCACAACAGCTGGAGTGCTGAAGGTTGACGATCCCTGGACTAGGAGATAGGAGTGGATTAGAGCGGTAGGACCTGCACCCATCTGACATTCTTGTAATTACACCTGCTTTCCACTGCAATGTCGACGGCGAGCAGGTGTAATTACAAGAATGTCAGATTAAGGAGCGGATTATAGAGGTAGGACCTATCTCCAGAATAGAACCTCCATGCACGGTGCGCTCTCCATTCACTGCTAGAAAAGTTCCAAAAATAGCTGAGTGAACGAGTTATTTTCAGAAGTCCCATAGTGGTGAATGTACAGTGCACCGCACCGCCCCTGCACGGCCACCTCTCCATTTACCGCTATGGGACTTCCAGATGGATGGGGTCACGTGTCACTGGAGGATGGCCCACGTTCCATGACATGTCCCCAAGCAGCAAGTGACCCAGCAGTGAAGTACCACTAGGGAACAAGTCACCGCCGACACCAGTCATTGGCTGATGCGGTGCCTGTGACACCGTCCCTCAGGAAGTTTACAAAACGGGGACCAGAAGACCAGCAGAGGCGGCCGGAACAGAGATGTGGGGAACAGCAGAGTATGGCTTTGTCCACTGCACGGCAGGCTGAGGTGGAAAACTTACATAGTAAGGATCTTCAATGATGAGTCGCTTTTGTGGGTCGTAGCTGCCAAGCAGTTCGATTTTAGCTTTGCAGTTTTGCAATTGGTTACATTTACGTTTCAAGTCTCTGTAAAAACAAAAAAATAAACAATTAAATAAAAAATCCACAAGCATGTTACTGTTTAATTGGAGAATCAAACATTTCGAGATGTTTTAGGCTACTTTCACAATAGTGTTTCTAATTTACGGTATTGGGATCCGTCATAGGGTCTCAATATCGGACAAAAACGCTTCTAATTTGTCCCCATTCATTGTCAATAGAGACAAAATGTAACTGAACAGAGTGCTCCAAAACGAATTCCGTTCCGTTTGGTTGCGTTCTCATACCGGACAGCAAACCGCAGCCTGTTGTTGTTTTCTTCCGTCACGGGATACGTTTAACTCTGACACTAGCTGACGCAATAGAGAACGGATCTGTCTCCCATTGACTTTCAGTGGAGTTAATGATGGATCCATCTTGGCTATGTTAAAGATAATACAACCGGATCCATTCATAACGGATGCAGATGGTTGTATTATCAGTAACGGAAGCGGTTTTGCTGAGCCCTGCCGGATTCAGCAAAAACACTAGTGTGAAGGTAGCCTTATTCGTAGCTTTATTCCAGCCGCCTCTCGGCATGCTTGTTGTACTCTCTAATGCCTCCATTTAATATGGTATACAATGTAGTGGGAAGTGGGGAAAAAAAAAAATTCCAAATGGGGAGGGGGTGGGAAAAAGAAAAAAAAAAAAAAATATTGCAATTCCTCTACCGTTTTACGGGTTTTGTACTGGCCTGTGCCCTTTATTCTCTGGGTCAGTACGATTACAACGATACCCCATAGGTTTTTTATGTCTATATGATGTAAAAATAAATTTAAACTTTAAAACTCTTTTTACATCACCATATTCTGACCCCCATAACTTTTTTTTTCATAGTTATATCTACTGAGCTGTTTAGGCGCCCATGATTTTTATATTTTATTGTTATTTATGTATTTAAGCTTTTATTCTACGGAAAGGGGGAGATTTAAACTGTTATATTTTTTACATTTATGATTTTTAAGTTTTTTTTTACGATTTTGAAGCTTTTATATGAGCCTACAAATTATTATTTTTTTTAAAATTCTGAACCCTCATGGGTCTTTTAGACCCATTATTTGTACAGAATTGCTGATTTCTTATGTTGGTCTGCCACCTGCTGGCCAAAATAAGAATTGCAGCTTCAATACTCTGGGTCTCTTCTGAGACACCCAGGGTGTTGAATTCAATTACTGGCATGCTCATTGGCCGCAGAGGATGCTGGTAAGAAGCCCGGAAGTATGAGCTTCTGGGTTTTTCACCCTTTAGATGCCGTGATCTCACTTGATCACGGATTCTAAAGGCTTTAATGACGACGATCAGCATTATTGCCGGACTCATTCATTAGTTGTGGGTCTCTGCTGTTTGAAACAGCGGAGATCTGCTGGCCAAGACACCAACTGCACGTGCTCCCGGGCTTCATGTTTGCCCATTGCTCAGTGCAGTACAACAATTAGGCACAGACCACACACTGTTTTTTTCCTTTGCAGCCTATTAAGGACATATGCAACAGTACAGCATACGGAGGTTTATGCATAGAAGAAGATGAAGGGGATAACAAGAGTTTTGATGTGGCTTTGCAAACGATCATTAACAAACAATACGTTACGAACCTGAGGTTACTTTCATCCATGCAGAGAATATAGTCATAGGAGAGGAAATCCTCTTTTGTGATCTGCATACAAAGCAAACACTGGATTATTAGTTTGTATTGACTACATTTCTTACAAGATAATATGAGCTATGCAACCACATTTCCAATACTTTAGATCTAATACTAATTTGCTGAGTGGCTGCACAGATGCAGACAACACGGGGATGACCTCTGTGTGCTGTCTGCATTTTATTTTATTTGCAGCCCCAAAGAAACGTGTATTGGACGTGGACCAAAAATACGGTTGTGTGCATGAGGCCTAATAGGGACTGAGGAATATAGGGGTGGGGGGGGGGGTTACCATTTTCTGGCTATATGGTAACCCCTTTATCTACAGCCAGTCAGTAGTTCTCACTGACTGTATCTACTTGGACACTAATGACAGGTAGAAAGGGAGCGATCACTGGCCCAGTGTGGCGATGGTACTGTGCTGTGTGCCATACCCGTATCTGCTGAAGACCTACTCCATGTGTAATAAGATATTTATGGAGGTAAATAGGTTCTCAGAAATGTTAACTGAAAAGAAGGAACTAGGCTTTCCAGCCACACCTCACACGGCTGGCAGAAGAGATCTAAAGCCTGTATTACACTGGCAGATTTTCTGCCAGATGATCGCTAACAAGCGTTTGTAGTAATGCTCGTTAGCGATCATCTGGCAGTCTAATACTGCTGCCGATTACCTGATAAGCAAATGCTGATCCATTTTTCAATCCAGATCACTTGACAGGTTTAAAAATTATCATTTGCAGGCGGCAGACCATGGTGTCTAATAACGCTCTGCTGCCGGCAAACAATGATTCAGTATAGGGAAGAGCGATGGCATTTACTGGGGAGGAGATTGCTGCATGTAATAGCAGCAGTCTCCTCCACTAGCGAGCAGGCGATTGATGGGAAGGAATACTTCCTGACAATCGCCAGCAGACTTGGGATTAGTGATGATCGAGCACCCAGGTGCTTGAATGCTCAGCCGAGCATAATTAAAGTCAATGGGACTAAACCAGGCACCCCGCTCAGAAGAGGGGAGGGTGTCTGGTGTACATGGGTCCCCCCAAAAAAAAAAAAAAAAACACATGACACAGACACTGGGGTTTGGGGGGGGGGGAGGGTTAAAGGGTTTCTATCACCAGTTTTTTCAGTATGAATCAGGCTGACATTAGAGATGTGCTAATGTCACCTGATTCCAAATATATATCTGTTTTATTTACTGGTGCCCCCATTTTTATATAAAATGAACTTTTATTTTATGCTAATAAGGCCTCTAGGTGCAAGGGGCGTTACCCCTGCTCCTAGAGGCTCTGTTGATTGACAGGACCAGGCAGAGAAGAAGCACTCCATTCACCATAGCTTGCAAGGACCTTCAATGATGTCATGACCATGTGATCAGTCACATGGTTTAGGAGGAGACAGGCTGTTTGTTTGATCCTAACCATGTGACTGATCACATGGTCATGACATCATTGAAGGTCCTTGCATAAAAGTTCATTTTATATAAAAATGGGGGCACCAGTAAATAAAACAGATATATATTTGGAATCAGGTGACATTAGCACATCTCTAATGTCAGCCCGATTCATACCGAAAAAAACTGGTGACAGAAACCCTTTAAAAACGTGTCTTTCCCAGCAGCTACCGACCTGTCCCAGCAGGAAAACGGCGCGCACAGTGGTAAATTTCACCATAGTGCCACCTGCTGGAGGGAGGAGGGAGCTGCTGGGAAAGGTAAGGTGACGGATCAGTCATGAACTCCATTGAAAGTCAAGGAGGACGGATCCGTTTACTATTGTGTTACACCGAACGGATCCGTCTCCATCGACTTGCATTGGGGGACCCGCACCTATAAGACAACGGGGGCATATCCTAGCGATATGCCCCCATCGTCCATCATGAGACAACCTCTTTAAGCCACATTCTTATCCTTAAGATAAGAACTGAGCTATAATGAGTGTTTATAATGTCAGAGAGCAGAGATAAGGAGCCCGTCAGGTCCTCGAATGACAGAAAAGAGAGAAAATCTAGAGGCTGCTTCCAGAACATCTCAACTTCATATTTTTAATAAAGACCAAATGAAAGAAAAATATTTTTAGCTCAAAATGAGTACAATGCAATAATGAAAAAAAAAAATTGCCCCCAAAGGTGTACGTAGCCTTTAAGAGGCACTAATGGACTGTACACCAGTGTGATCTGGCCTGACTTTGTGGAAACCACATAAAAATAGTAAGACAGTCCTGCTGGAAGAATGAAAGCTCCAGTGGTGTAAGAGGAGAAAATAATTTTGTTGGAATCTCAGAAGACGACGGACTGTCCTATACCTGGCGTGCTTTATGCGATGTTTCGGTATCATGGCTTTTAAGGCACTTTACGGCCCTTGAATCTGGGGAGCAACCCACGTTCCAGTGAGAGGTAGCAGCGCTGTCTATGGACCACTGCAACACAAAACATAATGGATAGGATTCAATGGAGGAAGGAATGGGGGTACGTTACCTGTCTGGCAGTGTGACTCATGGCAATGCCGTGCTTCCGCATACAGCTCTGGCCACGATAATCCGGGGGGTTTCCTATTTCATACGTAGAGGTGGCAGCGCTGTCTATGCTCCACTGGAATAGAAAGAAACACTGCATTGCAAATGAACATTTCCTTCTATCAACCTGAAGTCCATCTCCACCTGCCCTACAGATAGATAGATACACATACACACAGACAATATATTTTCCATAGAGTAAAACTTTTTGGAGTAAATCTGAGGGATGAAATTGTGATATTCACAAAGCGTCTGGCTGACAGTTTCCAGTCATATTCAGCCATATTTGACCAATTCAAGTGGTTATAAAATCAATAAGCTTGATTTATTGTATTTTCACCAGTTTTGGTCTTTTATGCGCCTTTTAAAACATATAATTCACTACTAATTTGTGCCAAAAAGAACATTTATAGTAAATTTGTTAACATATTTTTAAAGAGTTTTTGAGGTTATTTTTAATTTTCAATATCTACATTTAAACAAAAAACATAAAATCCTTCAGTTTCCACATTGGCAACTAAGCCTAATATAAGGTGTCACTTCTTGGTCTGTACAGATCACATTACTGCAGTTATCTCCTTATCTGTCAGTCTAATCCTGCCTGTAATGATATCACCTCTGTGTACAGATAAGACAGGATCCACCATTCACAACCGGTGATTGTCAAGACTTATCTATTCTTTCCTTGTACAATGACCTCTGCACAGGTCACAGAACATGTCCAGAAAACGCTCTCCCATAGAAGACACTGAGGTCTCCTCCTGACCATTGTGTCTATGGACCATGAGGCTGTCGTAAAGCAATTTTCTTAATGCTTTCTAAATGCGGTTAAGAACAGATCAGGCAAGATGGCCGCCCCCATAATCATGTGCAGGAAATAGAATTAAAAAAATCTGTAATTAGAAAATAAAAAGAGATTGGAAAAAAGGATATGTCGCTATCTGGTTTTAAGGGGCAGATACATTTTAGATTTTTTGGCGACACATTCTCTTTAACACTTTGATGTTTCTCGGCTGTCCCAGATGCATCCTCTTCTGCGCAGGCGCTGAACAGTGAATGACAGTATTTAGCACTTGAGCAGAAGAGGATGCATCCGGGACAGCCGAGAAAGAGGTTATTAAGGTGAACTGTGTGAGTGCCGCCATCTTGTTCCCTATGAATGAGGTCTGTATAGATCCGCAGCGGGTTTGGGATACATTTAGTAATATTTTTAGAAAGTGGCCATCCCTTTTACACATAGAAATAGGCTCCAAAAAAGTTAGTTTTTGGAGCAAACCAGTGCTACATTTCATGCTAACACATACTTCGTCTAAACTGAGGCCAACAAGTTTTGACAGCATTCTGGCTCAGAGGGGCGCGTGCCCCGATGCCCGCCGTCCATTTGAATCCATGAGCAAAACTAATAAATCAAACAAAATCGAGTCCAGCTTGTCACAAGCAAAGTGAGTGCAGAGTGAGGAAGATAAATGTGCACAAGGTCTGAGTGAAGACTAGACACGAGGGGTTACATGTTCTTGTAGCAGAACGCAGGAGGACGCAAGAGACGAGACGTCTGCAGTTTATCCCGGCAGGTGCGGGCTCAGCCCGTCGTATCTCACTCACCAGAAACCAAAATCCTTTTAGTCAGTCAACTACATCATGTTACATTAAAGGGGTTTTCCAAGATTTTAATACTCAGAAGAGGTCATCAGTATCCGACTGGTGGGGGTCCGACACCGATCGTCTGTGTGACATGACCTACTTTTCCTAGGTCATGTGACGTCACATTCATCGGTCACGTTGCCTAGCCCCATAGAAGTGAATGTGGCCGAGCTGTGATGCCAAGCACATCCGTTATACTGTGTACACTACAGACCTCTGCCTGGTAAGCACGGAGAAGACCACAGCACTCACAGGAACGCCGGTGCCTTCTCAAACAGCTGAACGGCGGCGGTCATGGGTTTCAGACAGCCACCGATCAGTGACTAAAGAAAGCCCTTTTAAGTATGATAGGGGTCTTATTTGTATGGGGGTTAGTGGGAGACATGTTACTGCAAGGGTTTCTAAGGCTAGTTACATATCTGCGGCAGAGGATCCAGCAGGCTGTTCTGGTAGGGAATAACTTGCCGGATACTGCCGCCTGTCTGCCGGACCCCATTGACTATATGGCTGTTTCACACCAGCGAGTCCATTGCAGGAATCACGCTCCGAGTGTTAGTGTGATCCTCCGTTCTGCACTTGCAGGAGTGCATGGCATCATCATGATTTATAATGCTGTGTGCCTCTGCTTGACCTTACAGATCATAGCGACATAAAGCTGTCAGTATGAACCTGTAGAAGTAAGATCAAGCAGAGGCACACAGCATTATAAAGCATGATAACGCCATGTGCTCCTGCAAGGCCAGAACAGAGGATCACCCTCACGATTCCCAGAATGGACTCAAGACATCCCTAATGGGGTCCTGCAGAGATAGGATCACTACCCGGCAAATATGCAGAGAATCGGCACGCTGTGGTTTTTGTCAGGTTGGTCACTGGCAGCCGCAGATGTGACACTAGCCTAAGGGATTGTTGAAGAGTAGCAGGGGAAAGCACAAGGCCATCTTCTTCTGTCCCACAGCGTGCCTGCTTGTCATTTCCACTCATACAGGTGGGAACGTGGAGAAGCGTTGCAGTTCTCATGATCAGCCATCTCTTTCTATTCTGTGCAGAGGTGACAAGTTGAAATCATGGGAGAAGCCCCTTAAAGACTATGGGCAACTTTGAGGGCATTTTTTTTATTATTCCATTCTACTAATTTTGGGCTAAATCACCTTTTCAACAGTTTGTCCTCTACAGCTTTCACATTCTGCAGGATATTGCTTCTCCCATTGCTCTGACAGCTCAATGTGTGCTGAATCTGTGCTTTCCTAACATTATAGCTACATACTAATCAGCCTGATAAACACTTAGCTATAATGAGTGTTTATTAGCTGTCAGGAGTTCAGAGATAAGGGCTACAGATAAGGCTACTTTCACACTAGTGTTTTTGCTGGATCCGGCAGGGCTCAGCAAAAACGCTTCCGTTACTGATAATACAACCGTCTGCATCCATTATGAACGGATCCAGTTGTATTATCTTTAACATAGCCAAGACGGGTCAGTCATTAACTTCATTGAAAGTCAATGGGGGACGGATACGTTTTCTATTGTGTCGGAGAAAACGGATCCGTCCTCATTGACTTGCATTGGAGTCATGATGGATCCGTCTTATTCCACATCCCAGGACGGAAAGCAAACTACAACATGTTGCGGTTTGTCTCTGGTATAACGCAACTAGACAGACCGGAATACATTTAGGAGCGCTCCGTTCTCTTCAGTTCAGTTTTGTCCCCATTGACAATGAATGAGGACAAAACTGAAGCGTTTTTTTTCCGGTATTGAGCCCCTATGAAGGAGCTCAATACCGGAATAGCTAAACGCTAGTGTGAAAGTGGCCTCAAAAAGTGTCTTAAATTAGGGAAATTAAGACTAAAGTGGCTCTAAACTACAGGTTTACATGGATGATGGTATCCCATGAGAGCGGACCATTTCTGGTCCTTTAGAAAAGTAAACTTTTCCGAAGAGATTTTCTACAGGCTGAGGGGACTGTGCACAGGGCTTAGAAATTGAGAAATAATGCATGAGGCCTAAAGGAGGCGCTGCTCTCATGAATAGAGTCCACCGTATTATTTGATCACTTCTATTACTCAAAAGACACAAGTTTTGGGTTATTTTTTGCCCAGTGCTCCAATCACAGTGCAAGCTCTGGAGTAATGATATTCATGAGCTCATGACTCTGCTGATTAGAGTCTTTCTCAAAACTGCTGACAGCACTGCAAACATGGCCGGGAAACAGTCATGAAGGCAGCAAGTCCAAATTTTAGTCCTCCTAGCATTGCTATCACAACTGTCATGTAGATGGTGCCATTGCGCTCAGGTCCCTTGGATTTTCTTCTGCAATAGGGTCCAATCAGGAGACCACTGGAGCCATCACTCTATGTGTCACCACTGTCCCCGATATGCTTTCACCGCTCCCCTGTCATCTACACAGCGCTGTCAGAAGTTCTGAGGGGTCCAAACAGCTGAAAGACTCCCTTCAACTGGGATTTGTCATTTTTCCATAACCACACTGATTCTTACCTGGTGCGATACGCCCTCATCCTGCACCAGCTTTCTAAACACGGCTTCCGCTATCGGAGAGCGACATATGTTACCTGCAAGAAACCGAAGAGTCAATTAGCAAATTGAGGGACTGCAGCTCAATTTCACAATTTCTAACTTCTTACTATTCAGGCATTATCAAATATATGTCTGTACGGACCACCGATCACTGCGTCCCTTACAGCAGGGGGCACACCTGGTTGTCAGACTGAACCAATCCCCAAAAATACAACTTCAAGGGGCATTAGCGAATGAAATTCTGTATTTATGGCATATCGAACATGGAGTATGTACCACAAATGTCTGGTTGGAGAATATGGGAGAAATACATCCATTAGCCACAAGACATAGACCTACAAGGACCGATATTTCAGATTGCCTCATTTGGAGGAATGGGGACAAAGGAAGATATTTCTGCAACAGATCTTCCATGTGTGAATATACCGAGCGCCAAATCTACCACAGAGGCCATTGTTACTTTTAGGGCGACCTGTTACCTTTTTTTTTTCTAAGAGTATTTTGATTAAAGATATTCATAGTACATGTCATGAATGTGAATATCACGACTGTCTATTGGGCAGAACACAATCATACAAAAAAGTGGTTAAAGGGGTATTCCAGTTGGTCAACGTTATCCCCTATCCACAGTATAGGGGATAAGTATCAGATTGTTGGGGGTTCTACCACGGGGACCTCCATCACGAACACGGGGCACATTAATTTCTACTTCGCACTGGGATGTCTCTGGAACTCCTATAAAAATTAACGTAGTGGCCGCACCATTCATTTCAGGGGGCTGCACGGGGTACGGGCCCCCGTGTTCGTGATTGGTGGGGGTTCCAGCAGTAGGACCACCACCGATCTTATAGGGGATAGCTTTACCAACCGGAATACCCATTTAAAGGGAGTCTGTCACCTCATTTTCACCTATATAACTAACAGCAGTGCCCCACAGAAGATTACATACACATCCCAGACATACCTGTGTGCACTGTGTGTCTGTATTACATGTCACATCCCAGACATACCCGTGTGCACTGTGTGTCTGTATTACATGTCACATCCCAGACATACCTGTGTGCACTGTGTGTCTGTATTACATGTCACATCCCAGACATACCCGTGTGCACTGTGTGTGTGTATTACATGTCACATCCCAGACATACCCGTGTGCACTGTGTGTGTGTATTACATGTCACATCCCAGACATACCTGTGTGCACTGTGTGTGTGTATTACATGTCACATCCCAGACATACCTGTGTGCACTGTGTGTGTATTACATGTCACATCCAAGACATACCTGTGTGCGTCTGTATTACATGTCACATCCCAGACATACCTGTGTGCACTGTGTGTGTATTACATGTCACATCCCAGACATACCTGTGTGCACTGTGTGTCTGTATGACATGTCACATCCAGACATACCTGTGTGCACTGTGTGTCTGTATTACATGTCACATCCCAGACATACCTGTGTGCACTGTGTGTCTGTATTACATGTCACATCCAAGACATACCTGTGTGCGTCTGTATTACATGTCACATCCCAGACATACCTGTGTGCACTGTGTGTGTATTACATGTCACATCCCAGACATACCTGTGTGCACTGTGTGTCTGTATGACATGTCACATCCAGACATACCTGTGTGCACTGTGTGTCTGTATTACATGTCACATCCCAGACATACCTGTGTGCACTGTGTGTCTGTATTACATGTCACATCCCAGACATACCTGTGTGCACTGTGTGTGTGTATTACATGTCACATCCCAGACATACCTGTGTGCACTGTGTGTGTGTATTACATGTCACATCCCAGACATACCTGTGTGCACTGTGTGTCTGTATTACATGTCACATCCCAGACATACCTGTGTGTACTGTGTGTCTGTATGACATGTCACATCCAGACATACCTGTGTGCACTGTGTGTCTGTATTACATGTCACATCCCAGACATACCTGTGTGTACTGTGTGTCTGTATTACATGTCACATCCCAGACATACCTGTGTGCACTGTGTGTCTGTATTACATGTCACTTCCCAGACATACCTGTGTGCACTGTGTGTCTGTATTATATGTCCAGGAAAAGCACATTTATTCTGCTGGAAAACAGCTCCTAAGTGCCCAACTGAAAGGAAAAACAGCTTTTTCTCACGACTTTATTTCTAACAGCTATATCTTCTGATATACTGGATGTAATGCTGTGATTTAGGTATCATTTAAAGTTCGGAATGTCAGCTTTCAAAGAAAGTCAGAACCATTTTTCTATCGGCTACCAATCCCAAGATATGAGCAGCTAAAGCAGCCCTCCCCTCTTCGGTCTGGTTTCCTTTGGGCACTTGGGAGCAGTTTTTCTGCAGAATAAAAGTGCTTTTCCTGGACATGTAATACAGACACACAGTGCACACAGGTATGTCTGGGATGTGACATGTAATACAGACACACAGTGCACACAGGTATGTCTGGGATGTGACATGTAATACAGACACACAGTGCACACAGGTATGTCTGGGATGTGACATGTAATACAGACACACAGTGCACACAGGTATGTCTGGGATGTGACATGTAATACAGACACACAGTGCACACAGGTATGTCTGGGATGTGACATGTAATACAGACACACAGTGCACACAGGTATGTCTGGGATGTGACATGTAATACAGACACACAGTGCACACAGGTATGTCTGGGATGTGACATGTAATACAGACACACAGTGCACACAGGTATGTCTGGGATGTGACATGTAATACAGACACACAGTGCACACAGGTATGTCTGGGATGTGACATGTAATACAGACACAAAGTGCACACAGGTATGTCTGGGATGTGACATGTAATACAGACACACAGTGCACACAGGTATGTCTGGGATGTGACATGTAATACAGACACACAGTGCACACAGGTATGTCTGGGATGTGACATGTAATACACACACACAGTGCACACAGGTATGTCTGGGATGAGACATGTAATACACACACACACAGTGCACACAGGTATGTCTGGGATGTGACATGTAATACAGACACACTATGTCTGGGATGTGTCTGCAATCTTCTGTGGGGCAGTGCTCTTAGTTATATAGGTGAAAAACAGGTGAGACTCCCTTTAACCCTTACAGTACCGGCGCCGTAAATGTACGGCGCTGGTACGATGCGGGCACATGGCGCCCGCTCGCGGGTGCGGCGGGCGTCATGGCCGGCAAGTCTCTGCTGTTTCTAACAGCAGAGACTTGCCGCTACCTACTGTATCGGCGGCGTCTTCCGGGGTGACTAGATGCCGTGATCACGGCATCTAGTTGCGTCTAAACCCGGAAGCGTTCGCTTCCGGGTGGTGTACAGACACCCCGTGTGGCCAATCGGGGTGTCTGTACACCATATGAAAACTGTAATCCTCGCTGGTGAGGATTACAGTTTTCAAAGTGCAATTCTTATTCTGGCCACTAGATGGCAGGCCAGGATAAGAAAAGAGCAATTGATGGATTTAACTGCCTCTAGTAAATCCATGATTGCTCATAAAGAAAATTAAAAAGCCACAATATATAAGCTCATATTTGAGCATTCAAATAGTAAAAAAAAAATAAAAAAAAATGTTAAAAAATATATAAAAAATAAAAAAGTTATAAAAGTTCAAATCACCCCCCTTTCCGTATAAGTAAAAAATAAATACCTAAATAACACTAAATATAGACATCATGGGTATCACCGTGACCGAAAACGCCCGTACTTTTAAAATATAAAAAAAAAATCCAATACGGCGAATTGTGTGGCGGAAAAAAGCGTCCAAATGGCGATTTGCCATTTTTTGTCGCTTTTTTTTCTAAAAAAAAATTAAATAAAAAGTGATCAAAAAGTCATACACACCCCAGAATGGTATTAATAAAATCTTCAGATTGTCCCGCAAAAAATGAGCCCCCATACAGCTCTGTACACATAAATACCAAAAAGTTATAGGGGTCAAGATATGACAAGGAAAAAAAAAAAGGGCAACTTTCTAATTTTTTTTCACTATCAAAACGCAGGAAAAACTATACATATTAGGTATTGCCGGATTCGTACTGACCAGTAGAATGAAAATAACGGGTCAGTTTTAATGCACATCGAACGCTGTAAATAAGAAACCCGTAGAACTGTAGCGGAATAGCATTTTTTTTGCAATTTCACCTGATTTGGAATTTTTTTCCCGCTTCCCACTACACCATATGCAATATTAAATGGTGGCGTTGGAAAGTACAACTTGTACCGCAAAAAACAAGCCCTCATACAGCTATGTGAACAGAAAAATAAAAGAGTTATGGCTGTTTGAAGGCAGGGAGCGCAAAACGAAAATGCATGACCAAAAAAACCTCCGGTACTGAAAGGGTTAACCACTTTTTGCTGTGCCCAATACACTTGAATCGTGACAGTGAGGTCATCTCTCTCATGTTTTTCATGGACTTCAAAATAATTTTAATTACCGCAACATTTTGTCATTTGTTAAAAATTTTCAACAGTTTTTCCTCTACAGCTTTCACTGTCAGTGCATCTGCAGACTGTTGCTCTCTGCACACAAAATCCGCCTGGGAGCTGCTCTGACGGCTCGATCTGTAACTCTTATCTCTGTATTCCTGACAGCTCATAAATGCTCATCACTAAAGTCTTATCAGTTTGAAAGCAGGGCTGTGGAGTCGGTAAGCCAAAACCCCACTCCGACTCCTCAATTTCCCCTGACTCCGACTCCCTCATACATGGAGCATGTTTAAGTGATAACTTTAAACAAATTTGCATAAAATGAATAGTACAGATAAGTCATGACAAAAACAGTTTGTAATCTATCAGGCTTCTCTGGGTACAGCTCACTAAGGGCCTGATCAGAGGCGTAGCTAGAGGTTCAGCACATGGGGGGGGGGGGGGGGGGGGGCGAAACATACTTGAGTGGGCCCCCCACTTATTGGCTTCCCAAACGCACGTTTCCAACTTCACAGGCACATACTACTAGTTGTGGTTATAATACTGTATTAGCAAGATGACTATATAAACTGCTAGATCATCTATGCCAGAGATGGCCAACCTGAGGCTCTCCAGCTGTTGCAAAACTACAACTCCCAGCATGCCCGGACTGCCTTCAGCTATCAGCCTACAGCACGGCATGGTGGGAGTTGTAGTTTTACAACAGCTGGAGAGCCGCAGGTTGGCCATGCCTGATCTATGCTGTTAAGTACAGTACAATAGACTTTCTACATACCCTACTCTAAATACTCTACCACATAATGCAGTAAAATATAGGATTAATAGGAGTAAAAAAGGGGACTCCTATGTTAAAGGAAATCTGTCCCCAGCTTTTACATCACTAAACTAACAGTCCCTTGCCCCCATCAGACCTCAGATCAGCGTATTGTGCCCCCATCAGACCTCAGATCAGCGTATTGTGCCCCCATCAGACCTCAGATCAGCGTATTGTGCCCCCATCAGACCTCAGATCAGCAGAATGTGCCCCCATCAGACCTCAGATCGGCTTAACCCCTTCAGCCCCAGGCCTGTTTTCACCTTCATGCCCAGGCCATTTTTTGCAAATCTGACATGTGTCACTTTATGTGGTAATAACTTTGGAATGCTTTTACTTATCCAGGCCATTCTGAGATTGTTTTCTCGTCACATATTGTGCTTCACGACAGTAGTAAATTTTTGGCAAAATATTTTATTTTTATTTTTTTAAAAATACCAAATTTACCAAAAATTTTGAAAAATTTCAATTTCTCTACTTTCAAAATACATAGTAATACCTCCAAAAATAGTTATTATTTTACATTCCCCATATGTCTACTTTATGTTGGCATCATTTTATAAATGTCATTTTACTTTTTTAGGACGTTAGAGCCATTTTAGAAGCTTAGAAGCCATTTTTAAAATTTTCACCAAATTTTCCAAAACCATTTTTTTAAGCACCAATTCAGATATAAAGTGATTTTGAGGGGCTTACATAATGAAACCCCCATAAATGACCCCATTTTAGAAACTACACCCCTCAAATTATAAAAAAAACTGCTGTTACAAACTTTGTTAACCCTTCAGGTGTTCCACAAGAATTAAAGGAAAATGGAGGTGAAATTTCAAAATTTCAATTTTTTGGTAGATTATTCATGTTAATTTTTTTCTTGCAACATAGTAAGGGTTAACAGCAAACTAAACCTCAATATATATTGCTCTGATTCTGCAGTTTACAGAAATACCCCATATGTGGTGGTAAACGTCTCTATGGGTTTGTGGCAGTGGTCAGAAGGAAAGGAGCGCCATATGGATTTTGGAGGCAGATTTTGCTAGAATAGTTTTTAGGCACCATTTTGTAATTGAGAGACCCTGACGTACCCCTACAGTGGAAACCCTCAAAAAGTGACCCCATTTTGGAAACTACACCCTTCAAAGAATATATTAAGGGGGGTACTGGCCACTTTGACCCCCTAAGTGTTTTACGGAATTTGGAAACACTTGGCTGTGAAAATGAAAAATTTCATTTCTTCCAATAAAATGTTGCTTTAGCCCCAAATTTTTTGTATTTTCATAAGGGGTAACAGGAGAAAAGCACCACATAATTTGTTACCCATTTTCTCCTGAATACGGCAACACCCCATATGTTGTGGTAAACTGCTGTGGGGGCACATGGCAGGACTCAGAACAGAAGGAGCGCCATATGGATTTTACAACACAAATTTTGATGGATTGGTTTGCGGGAGCCATTGATTTTTATTTTTTTGAGTTATTGTCTTATGTGGGGGCTCATTTTTTGCGGGATGAGCTGATGTTTTCATTGGTACCATTTTGGGGTACATAAGACTTTTTGATCGCTTGGTATTACACTTTTTGTGAGTCAAGGTGAAAAAAATAGCTGTTTTGGCATAGTTTTTTAAAAATATTTTTTACAGCATTCAGAGAGGGCAAATCATGTGATATTTTTATAGAGCAGGTTGTTACGGACGCGGTGGTACCCAATATGTCTAACATTTTTATTTTTAGAAAGCTTTACACATTAGATGCATTTTTGAACAGAATAAAATCTTTATTTTGTGTTGCCATTTTCAGAGAGCCATATTTTTTTCAGTTTTCGGGCGATTGTCTTAGGTATGGTATCATTTTTGCAGGACAAGATGACGGTTTGATTGGTACCATTTTGGGTCAAATACGCCTTTTTGATCGCCTGCTATTACACTTTTTGTGAGGCAAGAGGGAAAAAAAATGGCTATTTTGGCATAGTTTTTTTTAACAATTTTTTTACAGCATTCGTCTGGGGGGCCATCTCATGTAATATTTTTATAGAGCAGGTTGTTACGGACGCGGCGATACCCAATATGTCTAACTTTTTTATTTTTGGAAAGTTTTACACATTAGATTTATTTTTGAACAGAATAAAATCTTTTTTTTGTGTTGCCATTTTCTAAGAGCCATATTTTTTTTATTTTTTGGGCGATTGTCTCAGGTAGGGTATCATTTTTTGCGGGACGAGATGACGATTTTATTAGTACCATTTTGGGATAAATACGCCTTTTTGATCGCGTAGTATTACACTTTTTGTGGGGGAAGGTGACCAAAAAATGGCTGTTTTGGCACTGTTTTTATTTTTTATTTTTTACTGTGTTCACCTGGCGGGATGGATTATGTGATATTTTTACAGAGCCGGTCCATACGGACGCGGCGATACCTAATATGCCTACTTTTTCTTTTTTTAACATTTTTTTTTACTTTACTGGGGGGAAATGGTGTTTTTCTTTTTTTTACTTGAAACTTTTATTATTTTTTTTTTAACTTTATTTTTTAACTTTTTTTCACCTTTTTTTCAACTTTTGGGGGTCTGATCCCCTTTACAATGCATTACAATACTGTTGTATTGTAATGCATTGGCTGTAAGTGTATTACTCACAGAAAGACATTGGGCTGCCATCCAAGCCATCGGGTCCCCGTCACAGCAGCGCGGGGACCCGATGGCCCCCCCGCTCGCCATCCTGAATATGCGCACACCTCATGTGCCGTGGCACATGAAGGGTTAATGCGCCAGCATCTGTGTTTTCACCGATGCTGGCGCATTCCCCAGGGGTCCGGGCGCAGCTCCTGCAACCGCCCGATCAGCGCGCCGTACATGTACGGCGCTGGGCGGCAAGTCACGTCCCGCTGCGCCGTACATGTACGGCGCTGGGCGTGAAGGGATTAATGTGCCCCCATCAGACCTCAGATTGGCTTAATGTGCCCCCATCAGACTCCATAATGGAAGCGCTCACTTGTATTCGCCTGATTGTACTAAGGCCATCCCTGCTGGGCCCCCCCAGAGGTATTGGGCCCAGAGCATCGCCTCCCCTGAACCCCCCCCCCCGCCCCGTAGCTACGCCTCTGGGCCTGATGTATGAAAACTGTCGCCCATAGCAACCAATCAGAGCTCCCCTTTCATTTCTCCAGAGCACTATATGAAATGAAAGGGGAGCTCTGATTGGTTGCTATGGGCAACAAAGAAACTTCTACACCTAGACAGTTTTCATACATAAGGCTCTAGGTGTTTTACATCAGCAGATAGAAACCATGAGAGCAGCTAACCTCTCCAAACATGAGCTCAGAGGAAACATAAAGCATACAGAGAACATGCACTGGACATAAAGGGCAGTACACAGTCATCTCAACTAAAAGCCGAAATCCTTAGATCAGGAATAGAACAGACATTTATAGGACATTTCATCATTTCACAAATTCTTATAAAAATATATTCAGCACTGAACTAAATGTACTAATTCATTATATATTTTAAGAGTCGGAGTCGGTCCATTTTATACCGACTCCACCAAAATGGTGACCGACTCCGACTCCACAGCCCTGTTTGAAAGTAATTTAGCTATAATAAGGATATATGAGCTGTCAGCAGTTCAGGGATAAGAGCAACAGATCGAGGTGTCAGAGCAGCTCCCAGGCGGATACAGTGTGTGTGTAGAGAGCAACAGTCTGCAGATGCTCTGACAGTGAACGCTGTAGAGGAAAAACTTGACTATTTTTAACAAAACACCAAATAAAAAATAATGCAGTAATAAAAATGTCCCCAAATGTGAATATAGCCTTTAAAGAGAACCTGTCACTCCGAACATGGTGACTGACGTGTAGGCAGCGTGCTAAAGAGCAGGAGCAGCTGAGCAGATATAGCTTTATGGGAAAAGATTCAGTAAATCTTGTAATTTATTTATTTCATTTCCTGCTCATTCTCATTTCCTATTAAATGGTTTAAAATGTTTAACAAAGACCAAATGAAAAAAACGCTTTTAGCCCAAAATGAGTACAATGCAAACAGAGATAGCTGTCAGTCACTGATAAAAACCGCCCCTGTGTACAACGGAAATCAGAAAAAGCAGAGATATACATGTATAAATTATAAGTTTTACTGAATCTTTTCCCATAAAACCATATATCAATCTGCTCAGCTCCTGCTGCTGTATAACAGTGATTTTCAACCAGTGTGCCTCCAGCTGTTGCAAAACTACAACTCCCACCATGCCCTTCTGTAGGCTGATAGCTGTAGGCTGCCTGGGCATGATGGGAGTTGTAGTTTTGCAACAGCTGGAGGCACACTGGTTGAAAATCACTGCTGTATAACATGCTGCCTGCAGATGGTATTGCATTTTGTGGTGACAGATTCTCTTTAAAGGGGTACTGTCATCTTAGACAATGGGGGCATATCGCTATCGCACCTATATCGAGATCAGAGGGGGGAGCGCTGCGCCTGGAGGACCCCAGGTTTCCTGGGGTCCGGCCACCACCAGGCATAGCTCCCCACTGCTCCCATAGAAATGACTGGGAGAGCACCGTGCATGCGCGGCCACCATTCCCATTCATTTCTATGTAGCCGATGGAAATAGCCGAGCGCTGTTTCACCGGCCCCATAGAAATGAATGCAGGGCAGCTGCACATGCACGGTGCGCCCTCATTCATTTTGGGGGCTCCGTTCTCGATATAGGTGTGGGACCCGCACCTATGAGACAATGGAGGCATATTTCTCTTACGATATGCCCCTATTGTATAAGATGAGAATAACCCTTTAAGCAAGGCAGAAAAAAATTGGGAGATTTATCAAACTGGTGTAAAGTAGAACTGGCAGACATCACCTCGAGTCAGGAGATCAGCACCCGGCTTAGTACAGTAGGGGGAGCAGTATGACAACCAGATCTGCTAATCTCTAGTCACCCAGCTTTCCCACAGCCAGATATAATGAAAAAAATGAAGGATTTGTAACAGTCTCCCATCATCTTCATAGAGAAAGCCCTAGTCAGCAGGGAGGGCTAGAAAAGAGAGCAGTAAAGCTGCCACAAACTCACCAAGGCACACAAACAGCACGGACTTGCCTCCGGCGGCCGCCATGTCTTTCTCCGCTGTTCCCGGTGCGTTCTACCCGCACTCTCACAGCAGACCAAGTAGAAGACTCACATTACCGGAAGTGCGTCACTTTACGGCACTTAGTCGGACAGAACGCCTGACTAGGAGCTGACGTCACTCCGCGCTGTCAGGGCTGCACCACGTGACTTGTCACAGTTCGCAGCATGTAAATCAGGAGCAGGAGTCACGTGGTGGTGGCAGGTGTAAGCCCCGCCTCTCCCTGTGCTCACCTGGATGCGGGTGCGGCACAGGAGGAAGCTGCGCGGAGAGGAGCGAGGGCTGCGACCAGTGAGTACAAGCTGCCAAGGAGCTCACCCATCCCATGGCATCAGGGGGCATTAGTATAGCAGTCCAGGAGGTCTGGGGGGAGGGGCTTGTGTGGTGTCCACCTGTGTCACAGTGTCAGGTGGTCATCCAGCTTTCCTAGAGATAGATCTGAAAAGATTATTCTGCTCTAATACATACTGAGTGATGGGTCACCTGTGAGACTGCAGAGCCACTGAGGAGGAAAAACTGATGTTGCCTTTATTTTATATTATACATTATTGTGTAGTGTCTGATCTTATACGGATTGTCTGTTTTATTTTTTTATTTATTTTTTTAATTAAAAAAATCTCATCCTGAGCCCCCTCCATTCCAGCACTGCCACTCCGTCCTCCCCGCTGGGCATTTGTGTTCCTGACCACAGCGATTATCAAAATTAGGGTTATTCACTTTAGAAAAAAGACGACTGAGGGGAGATCTAATAACTATGTATAAATATATCAGAGGTCAGTACAGAGATCTCTCCCATCATCTATTTATCCCTAGGACTGTGACTGTGACGAGGGGACATCCTCTGCGTCTGGAGGAAAGAAGGTTTGTACACAAACATAGAAGGGGATTCTTTACAGTAAGAGCAGTGAGACTATGGAACTCTCTGCCTGAGGAGGTGGTGATGGTAAGTTCACTAAAAGAGTTCAAGAGAGGCCTGGATGTATTTCTGGAGGGTAATAATATTATAGGTTATAGTTACTAGAGATGGGTCGCTGATCCAGGGAGTAATTCTGATTGCCTGATTGGAGTCGGGAAGGAATTTTTCCCCCTAAAGTGAGGAAAATTGGCTTCTACCTCACAGGGTTTTTTTTGCCTTCCTCTGGATCAACTTGTAGGAAAACAGGCCGAACTGGATGGACAGATGTCTTTTTTTGGCCTTACAAACTATGTTACTATGTAAATCAGTTCCCTTCATCTGAATGGGGCTGTTTTGGTGGGAACAGGAAGCACATGGATTTCTACAAGCTCGATTTACATGAAGGGAACTGATTTTCAGTTGTAGAAATTTCTACAACAGAATTTTTTTGCTTGTGAAGGCACCCGAACTGCTCACCTTCAGGGACCACAGCACCCAAACCCTTGTGGTCAGCTCCTCGGTCAGGGATAAACAGGAGAAAGCAGGACAGTGCCTCTAGTTTGTTGTAAGCCAGGGGCGTAACTATAATTCATAGGGCCCCATTACAAAATAAGACGGGGCCCCACCACCTAGTATCAGCAGCATAAGGAACAATAATTATAGGTATGTACAGTGTTCAAGTTACAATGTTAATTGCTTCCAGGACGACAATTGTAAGTTGAGTAATCGGTTCCAAAGCCTTCGCTTCTCGGCCTTTTGGCTAAGATCAAGTGTAGTATCTATTCTTATCAGTTCTGGCAGTATGGTCCTAGGCTGTCAGACTGTAGGATGGAGAGGCACGTGGAGTCTCCTTGGTGGACGGCTGGCGCCTTCGGGCCCCGGGCTATGAGACCAGGAGGCATACGGATCTTATGCCGGAGGGCCAGGTAGTTTGAAAGCCCAAGGTGCAGAAGTGCCCCAGGAGTGGTGACCCTGGGGTGCCTGAACTCACTGGGGGTGGGATCCCACTGAGCTTCATGGCACATTTGCACAGCACTTCCTTTTATTCTTTTGAGCACACACCTCTCTTTGCCTGGTTCGGCTTGCCCGGACTGTACAAAAGAGGAATTTTTTATTCTGGCCGAATGACCAGGCCTTATTTGGGCACTCATTCACCTTATTTATTTTTTATGTCACTGTGTGTTCACTGTCCACGTTGTGTGTTACAGGATTTTCAAGGGTTATGGCGCCCTAATGGGTACCCCCCTTGAGGTCTAGGGGGAGTGTGTGTGGCCATCTTGGTTCCGCACTCCCCTGCAAACCCCATGGTCTCCCCTTCCGGGGGGAGACCAGCCTGTTGTTGAGTTCCGTGCTGACTCACCCGGGGTGGCGCCTGGGAGAGAAAGCCGGAGCACAGACGGGGCGTACCCTTCGGCTTCGGCTGAGGGTTGCCCATTTGGGTGTACACTCGGCTTTGGCTGGGAGTCACCATTTTGTCCGAGTCCCTTGCAGGTGCCTTCTGGCCCGGAGGGATGAGGAAGGTTCTGGGGGGCCCTTCTTCTTTGGAAGAGGGCCTGCGATGGACCGTAGCCTTGGGCACATTTTTGTGTGGCACGCTGCACGATTTTGTTGCACTTGGTTTTTGTAAGCACGCTCCTCAGGCTTAAAAAAAAAAAAATCTGTTCCAAAGCCACAAAATGTCATCCAAAATAAGAGAAAATGAAGATTTAAGAAAAATAAGCAGATAACTAAGGCAGATAAGACAAGTCCTTACATATAACAGTCAGGAAGAGCTGCTAACTAATCAACTAATTCAGATATTTTACCAGAGAACTGACCTTGATTGGTTGGATCTGAGTCTGAGACATTGTATGTTGAGTCTGGTTTCAACTTACGATGGGTCAGAAAAGGCCATTGTATGCTGGAAATATTGTATCCTGAGGTCATTGTATCTTGAGGGATCACTGTAAAAGTATGCAAAAAGTCACCATAACAATATGTTCTTGCACCTGATAGCCCCCGACCTCTGGGTGCCATACCACATGCTGTGGCTATAGTTACACCCATCATTTCATTAGCACAGAGCTCCCATCCTCATGTCTTGTAGCAGTGCTACAGTTAAAAAAAAAACCTCACCTGCCTCTAGGGCAGTGGTCCCCAACCTTTTTTGCACCAAGGCCCGGTTTCTCGTTAGACAATTTCCCCAGGGCCCGGGGGGGGGGTTGGGGGCGGGGGCTCGGTACGCTAACTGATTCACGCAAGGTGCTTATTAATATATATAAATATATTAAAATATATTATAAAATGCCCCTTTACAGAGCACCTCATATAAAATACCTCTTGTTTGAGGCCATAGTAGATGCCCCC
This sequence comes from Rhinella marina, assembly GCA_900303285.1. Lineage (NCBI taxonomy): Eukaryota > Metazoa > Chordata > Amphibia > Anura > Bufonidae > Rhinella > Rhinella marina. The sequence goes on along the minus strand of ONZH01030087.1, from coordinate 65,857 downwards.
AACAATGTGCCAGTGAAAAGTGCCCCCATAGATGCCCCCAATAATGTACTATTAAGAAGTGCCCCCACAGTGCCCTCAATAATGTACCAATAAGAAGTGCCCCCATAGATGCCCCCACAGTGTCCTCAATAAGTGCACTAGGCCTGCAGCCTATCAGAGGAACAGGCAGGGGAGACGCCTCTCCCTCCCCTGCCGCAGCACAGGCATCCGTATCACCGTCCTGAGGACGGCGATACAGATGACTATGGAGATGAGCGCTTCTACAATGGAAGTGCTCATCTCCTTGTCCCCTGCCACCGCGGCCTGGCAGACATCGATTCAGGGACTGAGGTGACATTTTCTAAAGTGTGTCATGGTGTAGACGAGGCCAGGGGCGGTCTTGGGCACCACACATCCTATGCATTTGCATAGGGCCCCCACGCTCCGCTCTTGTGCTGGTGTCCAAGACCGCCCGCCCAGCTGTCACGTACTGCATTTGTCCGAATGCGTACTCATTTTATAAATTAGTACGCTAATGCGTACTAATTTATAAAATGCATACACATTAGTGTACATACTAAAATATGCATATGAATTAGCGTGCAGATTTGAAAAAGCGCACGCAAATTCCACCCGAGCATGCTCTAGTCCCAGTCTTTGATGTGTGGGGGGGCGTGCCATTGGGGGGGGTGTCATCAGGGGCGTGACGCGTCATTGGGGGGTAGGGGCCCCCGGACATAACTTCGCTTAGGGCCCCAGAAATGCCAAGACCGCCCCTGGACGAGGCACACACATGACTTCTGCTCTTGTCCATACAGAAGCTTGAGCAGACATGTTCTAACTTTCTCTATCTAAGAACACCCTGAATGACCACTAGTTAAAGCCAACCTGTCAAATGCTATCTGCGACACTAAATCATCCCCTCAGGGCTATCTTGTATCTACGCTTTAATGAATATTCTGGCTCTCAAAGTGAGGAGAAGTCAAACCTGTCCTCGCAGAACTTGCCAAGAAAACTTTCTAGAAATTCAGCTACTTCTCAGAAAAACTCCAGCTTTCCTGTTTTTTTTGTTTTTTTTTTAAAGTGGGCAGGTTCTCCCCCACCTCGACAAATTGACTATAATTTACGCTATAGATGGCTCATAGCTGGCGTAGATTTTCTGTACTGGATCACGGACAGCCAGAAGATGCTCCAAACCTGTAAAGAGGCCTGCACCTTCTTTTGGTACAACTTACTGACTTTGCGTACGGAGTATGACTGCAGCATCAGACTACACAGGGTTTGTTTGTAGTCTGTTACCATGGAGATGCATAACTCTCCTTCTGCTCTTGGAATTTTAAATCAAGGCCTATTGCAAAGTGGTTTATAGATGCATAAGAAGAATACTAAAATGGTTGGTTCCAAAGGGGGAACTTTATTGGTTGCTACGGTGGACCTAGCTCTGAAATATCATGAAGTCCAAAAATAGTGTAGACCTCTTTAATATGCTTCCTGCAGTTGTCAGGATTTTCAAATGCTCACTAGGACTTGGTTGTGATGTCTTCATCCACAACATATCAGACGCACCTTACAACTACCATACATGATGAGAAAGTTATTGTGTAAGTAGGAGATTGTGTGAACAAAAACCAGTTCTCCCCGTCAAACCAAATCCTTGTGAATGTCAAGAATGCACTAGACTAGGGATGCCCAATCTGCTGCCCTCCAGCTGTTTCAAAACTACAACTCCCAGCATGCCCGGACAGCCTACAGCATCCCTGGTCTAGATGATAGCGGCAGATCCCTAGTGTATGGAGTAAAACTCCAGGTTGGAGGAGATTTAGGGGTATTCCGAGATTTATTTATTTTTTTTTATTTCATGCCCACCCCCCTTGATGCGAATAACAACTTTTCCATTGATATTTATTAAAAGTTGCTAACCAGGTCAGCGATGCGCTGATGTTCCTGGCACTTTCTGGATCACATGCCGTACATTGTGCATGTGATCCTAGCCCAGCTACAACCCACAATGAGCGTGTCATTTATCACTGACAACATGTTCATGGCCTGTCCCCTGCGCTCCATCACCGCAGTGCATGCGCTAACGCTATCAGGGCATATACTATCCCACCCCCTAAACAGGCCAATTGTATTTGTTCAGTCAGGCAGCCTCAGTGCTGACTGCTGGCGTCATGGATTAGGGGAGGGGATAGTATTTGATGCTCTGACAGTGCTAGCGCATATGCTGGATGGTGATGGAACGCAGGGGACAGACCAGGAACATGTCTGTGATGACTGACAGGTTCATTGTGGGTTGTAACCGGGCCATGTACAGTAACTGAACAGTAACTGATCCAGGAAGTCAACATCATTTGACCGGGGAGTGCAACGCTGGCTCAGTAGTCAACTTGTAATAAATATCACGGGAGAAGTTGTTATTCACATCAAAGGGGGGCATGAAATAAAGAAAACTGCTGGTACCAGTTCGAGCTTTTCCATCGAAATTCCTGAGGACATGTTTGAGCCTTGTTTTCTCTTTGACTCTGTATCAAAGGGTTTGTCTGGTGTAGAAACCCTGTTTTCTTACACCCCATTAGGTAATTCATGGTTAATAGAGGGGGTCTTCTTTTCAGGATCTTCATTTCTGGACTGGAGTGAAGACCGGTTACAAACCCCACCTCTCACTCTGGAGGACCCGTCCTGCATTACACAGACAACCCATTGTATTGAATGGGCACAGTGTAATGCTTCATTTCCCCTGCGGGGGAGCTGCAGGGAAATTCGGGGAAAGTGAACACAGGTAACATCGGATTGCTGGGTGTCCCAGGAGGGGGGCACATTGTCATCAGCAGAACCCTTCTTTCCCTATCCGTTCCATTTTTTTACAGGTCCTTACACGGAACCATTCTTTTCAATGGGTCCGCAAAAAACTGAAATGACTCCATGTGCATTCTGTTTCCATATGTCCGCATGTCCGTTCCGCCAAAAAAATTGAACATGTCCTATTCTTGTCCATTTTGCGGACCAGGACAGGCATTGTTACAATGGATCTGCAAAAAAAAAAAATGGATGTATTTTTTTTGCTGATTCATGTTTTGCAGACCACAAAATACATACGGTCGGGTGCATGAGCCCTTAAACCTAACACTTTTGTCTAGAGAAGCTCCTCCGGTTTTCCTGCTCCACCCTCCTCCTGGAGTGAGATTGTGATCTTTTTAAAAAAAAGTCTCAATGATAAATTCGAAGTAAAACTAATTAACATAACTAACCACACCCACTTAACCACCAATACTTCAAAACTGGAGTGAGTGATGTAAAACTGCAAAAAGTCACAAAATTTTTGCTCATTCATTTGCAAAAAGTCACAAAAGCCCTATTTTGTGTTTTTTTTTTTTGTTTTTTTTTGAAGCCAGAATTCTGCAGTGGAGGTGTGATAAATCTGCCCCTTTGTCTTCTGTAAGAATATGCCATAGAGAGATACAGTCAGTTAAATGTGTGTTCAAGAATCTTTGTGACAACCAAATAATACTAGGGAATACTAGTGGAATAGTACAGGAACATTGAGAGTGGATTTATGGATGGATGACATTTGAAGCAGGACATTTTTTTTTCGGTTGTAGATTACTGGGCAAAGCTCCTGGTGACCATCTTAGGCTGGTTTCTTTGGGGCATCTGTTTTTTTTTTTTTTTGTTTTTTTTTTTTAAAGCATTTTAAAATTCTGAGTATTGAAGTGTGTTTGAAGGAACCCTGTGGCCTGGGCGAGATCACTTCATGCAAAAGATGCGTCTGTAAGGCCACGTTCACATCTCTGGCAGCAGATTTAACGGAATCCGGCATTGCTGGATTCCCTATAGACTGTAATGAGCTCTCGCGGTGATCTGGCCACTTTCTGGCGACAAATATCGGCACATGCAGCAGTTTTTGTCCAGCCAACAGCCGTCATTTATGTCGAATCAGAAAGCTGGGTTGTGTGAATGTGGCCTGAGAATGTTCAGCAGTTTGAAGGCGATGATCATTTTGGTGAACACTGAGGTGTCTTCTTCAGGCCTGTGAAGTTCGCGGATCGGTCACGTGGCCTCTGCAGCTCAGTCCCATTCAAGTGAGCTACAGTACCAAGCACAGCCACTATCCACCGTACAGCGCCATGCTTGGCGTACTACAAAGAGGCTTTAGCAATTGGGCAAGCACTACTTCTTCTTTAAACAGCTGATTGGTGGGAAGCACGAGATATGTAACACTGGTAACCTATATTAAAAGGATATTTACCCGGAGGACCCCCTTCCATCGTGTGACCAGACCTCCATTACCTACCCACTCACCTCTGCTGGATTCTGGCTCCTTTACTCCCCAACTGCATCACTACAGGCCTGGTGTCTATATCCTGTTTGACGTGGGTCATGTGACCATTACAACCAGTCATAACCTGCCGCAGTCACATGACCTGCATCAAACAGGAACTGGAGCAAGGCAGCATTGGCGGGCAAGCGAAGAAGCCAGAATCTAGCGGTGGGGGTGGTTACATATGCACCCCTCCACGGGTCTGGCTGCCTGAAATACCCCTGCAGGTGAACAACCCCTTTACGTCTTCCATATTCAAGCCCTGGAAAAACCCTTTAAGTGCTTAATCATCACATGTCTTATTACCTTTTGAGGTCTTACATTTGGATGCAGGCATATGTTGGTACAGTTTATCATTTGTGAAATCTCTAGTCCTAATCTGTAATTTACACAGTACAACAAGTACACTGCATCTATAGAGCCGCACAATAAATGAGGCATTGTTATGTAATTCCCATTCATGAAGTTTTCTCTGATTACGTCAATATGAGAAGATCATACCGCTGTCATTCTCTTTACACATTTCATGGACGGTCTAAGACGCGTGTCTCCGTATCCTGGATAAGGGAGAAATAGGAGATCACAAGCTGACACCATGGTAATTTAGATTTTCCTTGTATTATCACACTTATTAATTAGAGGAGTGGACCAGTAGACTTAAAGGGGTTGTCCGGGTTCAGAGAAGAACCCGGACATACCTGCAATTTCACCCAGGCAGCCTGCCTGAAGAGGACATCGGAGCATCTCATGCTCCGATGCCCCCCCTTGCCCTGCGCTAGATCGCGCAGGGCAAGGTCTCTTTTGTATGTAAACACTCGCTGCCGGGCGGGTACTTCCGCCCGGCAGTGAGTTCGGTGACGTCACCGGCCTTAATGGGCCGGCTTTAGCGCTGCCCTAGCCGTTTTACTGGCTAGGGCAGCGCTAAAGCCCGTCCATCAGCGCCGATGACGTCACCGACTCACTGCCGGGCGGAAGCCTCTGCCCGGCAGGGACCGGTACGTCACCGGAACTGGCTAAATTCCTTTGCCCTGCGCTAATTAGCGCAGGGCAAAGGAGGGCATCGGAGCATAGGATGCTCCGATGCCCTCTTCAGGCGGGCTGCCTGGGTGAAATTGCAGGTATGTCCGGGTTCTTCTCTGAACCCGGACAACCCCTTTAAGAGAACATTGGCTGATCTCCAAAAATGTGTATTAAGACAGTGGGGGGGATTTATCAAATCTGGTGTAAAGGAAAAACAAGATTTTGCACTGAATTGGACATATTTGCTGTGATCAAGATGATTTTATGTCATTATACAGAGACAATTGGGAGAGACTTATAAAAACTGTTTTAAAGGAAAACAGTTTTAGCTGCCCATAGCAACCAATCAGATTCCATCTTTGATTTTCCAAAGGAGCTCTGAAAAATGAAAGGTGGAATCTGATTGGTTGCTATGGGCAGCTAAGACTTTTTTTTTTTTCCATCGTGGACATTGATGGCGTATTTGCAGGATATTCCATAAATGTCGAATAGGTGTGGTCCCACCACTGGGACCCTCTCCCATGTCATGTACAGGACCCTTCTGTGAATGGAGAGGATGCTGCTCACGCGCAGCTTTTTCCATTTACTTCTATGAGACTTCCAAAAATAGTGCCGGCTCGGTAGGTGAGATCGGCACCTATCGGACATCTATGGTATTTTCTATCAATGTGTCATAAATGTTCATTTTTGACAACCCCCTTTAAGCGAGGAAAAAAAACTGTTTTAAAAACTTTTGATCATGATTCCAAAATGTTCCCTCTGTGCTCTCTTGCAAAAGTTTGGATACCCCTAAGATGAAATGAACGTATATGTAGAGATCAGATTGAAGCAGCCTCTGTAATTCTAGATGTTTATTATACTACAGATAGTTGCTAATGGGGCATGTAAAACCGGTATGTCCTTATGAGGTGACCCCTCTAATGTACTCCCGACTGTTCAAGTTCAGAATTTATCATTGTGGACAAAGTGTGAAAACCGTGAAATGTAAAATATGAGGAGGGGTACTGAAACATTTCAATAAGGCCTCATGCACCCGGCCGTGCCTGTATAGCGGCCTTCATAAAGCGAGACCACAATATATGGGCAACCAGCTGTGTGCACACTGTATCACAGATGTAGGCCCATTCATTTAAATGGGTCCGGATGGAGTGGTGCGGAACGGAGGCACGTGTTCGTGTGCACGAGGCCTAAGACTGTATGGAGAGATCCTTCTTTATCTGCTATTGTACGTTGGAGGCATAAATCAGGAGAGCTTCCCCATGTGTACCTCCGACATACGCCAGTGTATGGACAGCGGAATACGTCTCCTATAGGCTCCAGTGTACTATACATACTGTCCTGGGGCAGCACGGTACCTCAGTGGTTAGCACTGCTGGTGTCCAGGGTTCAAATCCGACAACATCTGCCTGGAGTTTGTATTATCTCCCCATGTTTGCGTGAGAATCCTCCAGGTACTTCCCGGAGTTCAAAAATATACAAAATAGGCAAAATGGCTTTCTACGGAATTGACCCTAGTGTGCGTTATGGTCGAGCACAGTCTTGTGCCCCCTTTTTGGGTGACCAGGGGCCTATGGATACTCTTGTTGTATACAGGGTAAGCTTTCCCGGTGCAGGTGACCAAAAATATACTGTAGTATGACTGCAACACATCTCATGTCAAATGCAGTTTGGGGGGCCCTGGTGCAGATTTTGTATCTATGTCCCAGGACTTCCACTTCTCCTGTCACACTGGTAACTGGGTGAAGAATCTGGATTCTCCATGCCAAGTTCATTTGCTAGTTCTGTCTCTCTTGTGTGGGATCTAATTTGTAATGAGAGATAATAAAATCATGAGTACTTGTTAGGAACTTTCCGTACGACTCGTGAAGTGTTATTATTTAACCTCTGGCTATGGGTTTATAGAATAGAGTGCCGTCTTGCCGAATATTGAGCCAGCAATATGTGTGTTAGTCAGCATGTGGATCGCGTCGCGTTGACGCACTCTCCTTATAAACCTCCAGATTAAACACTTAGTCAATCCCTCTCTGATAGACCTGTCTGCTGACTCACTCATGCTCAATAGCTTCTTCTCATCAGCAGCCGACCCTGGAAATGAGAGTTGTTCCCAGCGGAGTAGTCACTAATCACCGCATTCGGAACCTATCAAGTTAGCGGATCCTCTCGACAGAAATGAATTGTCCATTGCCTTCTACCTTGTCTCTTTCCTGAGCGTCTGCTGAATGTGTAATGCACAATTATGTATATTTAGGTTACTTTAGTAAATCCTGCTCACAGCAGATGCCCTTTATCGAGGGAAAACACCGACCAGATGGCGTGTGCGGCATCCAGTTGTGTACCTCGAGTTGTTGATGAGGGTCTTCTGCCTCCCGTTACAAGTCTCGATTCATTGTCTGGTTTCTCAGGAGTGGGCCACGTGGCACCACGCTGGAGCAGTATATATTTATGGTCCATTTAAAAGGCTGTTAGCAGGCGCCACTATTCAGAGCTTTCTGCATATATGTTGACTTCGGTGGGAGCTGTAAAATCTGTGCGCAGAGATCGCCTCCTTGTGGTGACAGCTGGCATCCAGAATTTTTATCATTTGGTTTTTTTGCTGTGTGAAGAGAAACACATGGGGTTTACTTTGCTGACCTTACTTGTTTATTGTTTTAAGGGATCATTCAGATGGTGCTGCACTTTGACATTATGGCCTGTTGAATATAAAATGCATACTTAAAGGGGTTGTCCCACGAAAAATATTCTACATTTTTTAAACCAGCAGCTGGATCTGAATACTTTTGTAATTGCATGTAATTTAAAATTTAGTATAGCTACTGAGTTATTCAATAAAATGTATCTGTATAGCGCCACCTGCTGTTTATTCTTTTATTTCTTTGTCCTGCTCACTGAGAAGGCCGCACATGCTCAATGTTTCAATTTTCAACTGCCTCCTGAGCTGTTATAGGGAGAGCTGAGACACGCCCCCTTAGCTGCAGCAGAAAAGACACTCCCCTTGAGCTGTCAGCTTGATATAAATCTAGCAGAGCAATGAATGTGGAGATCTCTGGATCCATGTGAGGTACAGGGCTGGGTCTAGCTTTGTTAGAAAGAGATTATCCTGCCCTATATGATGTCTGATTTTCATTTTTTACATTCGTCATGGGACAAGCTCTTTAAGGGGAATCTGTCAGCACTTTTGACCATGCTAAACCACTGACAGCACTGAGTACAAACATACCTTTGGTGAAGCTATTATTATCATGAGTAGTGTGAGTATAAAGTTGTATTCTGCCAGATTGTGCTTGTTAATTGTACTAGATGTGGAGCTTCATTGTGAAGTGCTCTTTGCTCACAGGACCCCTCCTGCTAGGTTGGATGCCACAGCTGTCACTCAACAGATGAATGCTGAGAGCACTTCATGGTGAAGCTCCACCTCTTGGGCACCTAAGGAGCAGAATCTGGCAGAATTAACGTTCATATTCTCAGTACTCCAGCCCCTCACCAGTGCAGTCAGCAGTTTAGCATGGTCAAAGCTGCTGACAGATTCCATTTAAAAGTGGAGTCATAATCCGCTTTTGTGAAGCCAACCGTCCATCTGAAAAATAATCTTTGCAGTGTACATGCACTGTGCTAGGGTTCTGCATTTAAAATATGGATCTTTGCTACAGGAATGTTATTGACTCATATAGATGCCTTATGTGAGCATCCATTTACTTAAAGGACATCTGTCAGCAGATTTGTACCTATGACACTGACTGACCTGTTACATGTGCACTTGGCAGCTGAAGACATCTGTGTTGGTCCCGTGTTCATATGTGTCCGCATTGATTGACATGCCAGGCAGCGTGTATGTAATCACACCTGCCTGGTCCTGTCAGTCAAAGTGCAGAGAGAGAGAGAGCAGAGCCTCTAGGTGTAATGGTAACGCCCCCGTTGCTCCTAGAGGCTCATTTGCACATAATAAAACATCATTTTTCTCAGCAATGCGGACACATATGAACATGGGACCAACACAGATGCCTTCAGCTTCCAAATGTGTAACGGTAAAAAGAATATTTGGAGAAAACAATTTGAATGTCCTGATAAGATTGCAGGGAAGGGATAGCTGGTTATTGTGTAAGGAAGTCCTCTCAGTATAAATCCAGTAACGTTGAGAGCTTTCCAAGCATTATGGAAGCCTGGAGAACATTGGGAATTATTTGCTCAGTGACATGTGACTTGTCTGGAAGAGGAAAAACATTCAGATAAATTGACCTATTATCTTCTCTGTGCATATCAGACTAATGAATGAGTTTAGTTTTGCTTCATCACGTACCCAGGAACATAGTCCTCCTCCCCTGTGCTAAATCATTGTGTATTATATTCACAGTGAATAACCCAATCCCTTCCAACCTCAAGTCCGAAGCCAAAAAAGCTGCCAAAATTCTACGAGAATTTACCGAAATCAGTTCTAGATCTGGACCAGACAAGATCATTCCAGGTAAGAGCTGTAAGGACCGCAGACACCATACTCTGTGTGTGTGATTTCCAGAACTTTATTCCAATCCTTGGTGAGAATAATGGTTACTCTGCGCAACTGATGTTAAAAAAAAAAACATATAAAAATAAAGGATATGTCCATACCTTATGGTAAAGGGGCTGCATGATATTAGAAATCACTTTTACCTGCCCCCGCCCAAAAACACCTATCCTCTTGTCTGTGTCCTGTGCCTGATATTGCAGCTCATGGACAAGAATGGCGCTGCTTCTGGCTGACCATGAGACTTTAAGGCTGGCATCACACATGCAGTTTTTGATGCAGTTTGTTTTAAAAGAAATTAAATAATGTATTAGGATACATCTACATGGGACATACAGATTTTTCATAGATTTTTTTTATATTTTTTTTGCTCTGGATTTTCACCCTCTGCATTGCAGTGCAGCAGCATAAATTGACACGCTGCAGAATTAAAACCCATATTGCAGGTCAGTATATGCTGTGGATTTTTTCATCTGTAGATTTTTTTTCATCAGCAGCACCTATAGAAGCAGACAAAAAGCATTTGCGTATTTAATTTCAAGTGTGTATTAAGTGTGTGATTTAAGATTAAGTGAATTGAGATTCAGGGACTTTAGGAAAACACTACACTAATTCGGTTGCTTTTCATTGCACTGTATTAGGCTACTTTCACACTAGTGGTAGCCTTTACCGGCAGGCTGTTCCGGCAGGGAAATAGCCTGCCAGATCCATGGTACCACAAGTCCACCGTGCCGCTGGAAGTCCGCAGCACGGCAAACATGCCGAGAGACGGCTGGACAAAAACTACCATTCTAGTTTTTATAGTGAATGGAGCCTGAGCAGACATCCGCCAGCATGGAGGACTTGCGGTAGCCGCAAGTGTGAAAGTAGCCTTATTGTATTTTTCTTTCTCTTTTTCTTGTGTAATCCCCATTAGTATATGCTCCATTATTGACAGCGCAGTCCAGTGCACATCTTGTCTGATGTATGCAGTCCAGTGCACATCTTGTCTGATGTATGCAGTCCAGGAACAGCCGTCTGCGGGTGCATATTTTTGTTCAAAATGTGAGCAAATTGCTCAATTGAAATCATACATCCTGTATCTAAATAAGCAAATTTTTCACATTGAGATACCTTGACAATTTGGAAAAGAGCTTGCTGCTCACTGAGCAAGCACCCTATGGGGTAAATGTGGGGGAGGGTGGTAGTGAGGAGGCTCAGGAAAGTGAGGTAGCTAGCTGGGTAACAGTTAGAAAGCGGGGTAGAGGGAAAAGTGCCAGGGAAGCTATCCCTGATCTGACACACCCCAACAAGTTTGTAAGGTTGACAGATGAGGGGGATGTTACTTCAGGGAGAGCACTGCTGCAGCCGGACACTTCCTCTGCCATTCAGGGGATTGTCAGCTCCAGTAAGCAGGGGACCAGGAGAACAGGGCAGGCCAGACAGGTGCTGGTAGTGGGAGATTCAATTATTGGGGGTACAGAGAGGGCAATCTGTTACAAAGACCGGGATCGTCAAATAGCGACATATCGCGGATCGGGTTGACAGATTACTGGGAGGGGCTGGAGAAGATCCAGCAGTCACGGTCCATATTGGAACCAATGACAAAGTGGAGGTGGGTGCAGTGTCCTTAAAAATGATTTTAGGGATTTAGGTTGCAAGCTTAGGGAAAGGACCTCAAAGGTAGTATTTTTTTAAATATTACCTGTACCACGGGTCACACAAGAAAGGCAGCGGGAGATTAGGGAGGTAAAGGAGTGGCTCAAGAACTGGTGTAGGAAGGAGGGGTTTGGGTTCCTGGAGAACTGGGCCGACTTCTCTGTTGGCTGCAGGCTGTATTGTAGGGATGGGCTGCACCTCAATAGGGAAGGTGCAGCTGTTTTGGGGGAGAAGATGGCTTGAAGGAGTGTTTAAACTATGGACTGGGAGGAGGGTAATTACATTATAGGAGGGGAGATAGAGACCTGGGGCCAGATAATGGAACTGGGGGAGGAATGGAAGGAGGAACTAGAAGTGTAGAGTAAAAAATATACATAAACCTCTCAATTGTATGTACACTAATGCCAGAAGCCTAACTAATAAAACTGGTGAACTGGAATTAGTGATGTGTGAGGAGGACTATGACATAGTGGGAGTAACTGAGACATGGCTGGATGATAGCTATGACTGGGCAGTTAACGTACAGGGTTATAGTCTGTTTAGAAAGAATCGTCAAAACCGGAGAGGGGGAGGGATCTGCCTTTATGTAAAGTCCTGTCTAAAGCCCACAATCCGGGAAGATATAAGTGAGGGACATGAAGATGTGGAGTTACTGTGGGTAGAAATACATGAAGCCAAAAATAATAATAAAATACTAATAGGACTTTATTATAAACCACCCAATATACCAGAGTCCACAGAAAATCTACTTCTAAACTAAATAGACGAGGCGGCAAATCATAATGAGGTTGTTATTATGGGGGACTTCAACTACCCAGATATAGACTGGGAAACTGAAACCTGTGTATCTCATAAAGGAAACAGGTTCTTGGCAATAACCAAAGACAATTACCTTTCCCAACTGGTTCAGGACCCGACTAGAGGGACAGCCATACTGGACTTAGTAATAACCAATAGACCTGACAGAACAACAGATGTGCAGGTTGGGGGACACCTGGGAAATAGTGACCATAAAATAATAACCTTATGACCAATTGTCATTCAAAAGAGCATTTCTTCAGGGAGGAACAAAAATACCAAACTTCAAAAATAAAAATACAGCCACAAAATGGGAGATTTTTAAAAGCATCCTAAAATCTAGTTGTGAGAGGTACATACCTTATGGGTATGCAGTGCGCCCTCCTTCACTTTTGGGGCTCTGTTCTCTATATAGGTTCGGGTCCCAGCAGTAGGACCCGCACCTATAAGACAATGGGGGCATATCCTAACGATATGCCCCCATTGTCCATGATGAGACAACACATTTAAGGAACAAGAAAAAAAACAATGTGGATAAATAGAACTGTAAAGAAAGGAATAAATGACAAAAAGAAAGCATTTAATTCACTATAACAGGAGGGGAGCGAGGAATCATTGAAAAACTACAAGGAAAAAAATAGAACACGTAAAAGACAAATAAAAAAAGCCAAACTAGAGACCAAGAGATTAATCAACAAAGAGAGTAAAACTAACCCTAAAATGTTCTTCAGTTATATAAATGGTAAAAAGTATGAGTGATGAGGAGGGAGTTAGAAACAGCAACGAGGTAAAAGCAAAGCTATTAAATACTTTTTTTCTCCACTGTATTCACTGAGAAAAATAAACTGTCAGATGAAATGCAGAATGTAAAAGTAAATTCCCCGTTAAAAGTGCCCTGTCTCACCCAGGAAGAAGTACAGCAGCTTCTTAAAAGATTAAAATGGACAAATCGCCGGGACCAGATGGCATGCATCCCCCCGTATCCTAAGAGAATTAAGTAATGGACTGACATTTAAGGACTCTATATTGACAGGGAGTGTTCCACAGGATTGGCACTTGTGTTGCCAATATTCAAAAAAGGTCAAAAGTCTGGAAACTATAGGCCGATAAGTATAATGTCTGCCGTGGGTAAACTGAAGGTTTTCTAAGAGATGCTATCTTGGAGTACCTCAATGAAATTAAGCAAATAACGCCATATCAGCAAAACTTCATGTGGGTTCAGTCCTGTCAAACTAATTTAATCAGTTTCTAGACTTGACTGGGCTGAGTCAATGGATGTCATATATCTGGACTTCTCCAAAGCATTTGATACTGTACCACATAAAAGGTTAGTATATAAAATGAGAATGATTGGCCTGGGAGAAAATGTCTTTATGTGGATAAGTAACTGGCTCAGTGATAAAACACAGAGGGTGGTTATTAATGGTACACACTCAGATTGGGTCACCGTCACTAGTGGGGTACCACAGGGGTCAGTATTGGGCCCTATTCTCTTCAATATATTTATCAATGATCTTGTAGAAGGCATGCAGAGTAAAATATCCATTTTTGCAGATGACACTAAACTGGGTAAAGTAATTAACACAGAAGAGGACAGTACACTGCTACAGATGGATCTGGATAGATTGGAGGCTTGGGCAGAGAAGTGGCAGATGAGGTTTAACACTGACAAATGTAAGGTTATGCACGTGGGAAGGAATAATGCAAGTCACCCGTACATACTAAATGGTAAAACACTGGTTAACACTGACATGGAAAAGGACTTAGGAATTTTAGTGAACAGCAAACTAAGCTGTAGGAAACCGTGTCAGACAGCTGCTGCCAAGGCCAATAAGATAATGGGTTGCATCAAAAGAGGCATAGATGCCCGTGATGAGAACATAGTCCTGCCACTTTACAAATCACTAGTCAGACCACACATGGAGTACTGTGCACAGTTCTGGGCTCCTGTGAACAAGGCAGACTTAGCAGAGCTGGAGAGGGTTCAGAGGAGGGCAACTAAAGTAATAACTGGAATGGGTGGACTACAGTAACCAGAAAGATTATCAAAATTAGGGTTATTTACTTTAGAAAAAAGACGACTGATGGGAGATCTAATAACTATGTATAAATATATCAGAGGTCAGTACAGAGATCTCTCCCATGATGTTTTTATCCCCAGGACTGTGACGAGGGGACATCCTCTGCGTCTGGAGGAAAGCAGGTTTATACACAAACATAGAAGAGAATTCTTTACAGTAAGAGCAGTAAGACTATGGAACTCTCTGCCTGAGGAGGTGGTGATGGTAAGTTCACTAAGAGAGTTCAAGAGAGGCCTGGATGTATTTCTGGAGGGTAATAATATTACAGGTTATAGTTACTAGAGATGGGTCGTTTATCCAGGGAGTTATTCTGATTGCCTGATTGGAGTCGGGAAGGAATTTTTTCCCCTAAAATGAGGAAAATTGGCTTCTACCTCACAGGGTTTTTTTTTGCCTTCCTCTGGATCAACTTGCAGGATAACAGGCCGAACTGGATGGACAGATGTCTTCTTTCAGCCTTGCAGACTTATGTTACTGTGATCCGCACAAAGAATATGGTCGTGTGCATGGGGCCAAATCTGCAGAGTATCCATCCCACGTGGAGATACCCTAACTGAAAGACTTATATTTCTTTTTCCTGCTGGATCCACTTCTAGCTTCAACTAAAAAAAAACTGCATGTGTGTTTCCAGGCTAAGGAAAATCTATAGCAGTCTTGGGCAAAATCCACACTAAAACGTCTGGATTTTGCTGCAGTTCTTGGTACATGAATAGTGCAGATTTGCTAAAGATTTCTTTCAAAACACTGCAAAAGGTAAAGTCTGTGAACTCTGACATTAAAGGGTTTCACAGAGACCAGGCACCTATGATCAGGGGGCTGGGTATGATGCCAAACAAAAAAGACAAGTACTTTAGGTTCAGTGCTATGGTCCCATCTCCACCAAGTGCGGTCTCCAGTGGACTGGAAAAGCAGCATGCCATCTGCATGTAGTCAGTGGCCTCAGCAGGAACACATGACCGCTGAGCTGATGAGGTCTCTGATTGGCCACCAGCAGTGAGGTGCGCGTAGATAGCACATCACACTTCCAGTCCAGCGGAGACTGGAGATCAGCATTGGACCCATGAACATGGATTTATGGTCATGGAAACCCTCTTTAAAATCTGCATTTCATGTCAGTTTGTGTGTGAATTTCACATACCCTCCACTGCGTATGGCTGAATCACTTCGCAGCTGCTGTAAACACTACATATTGTCTGCATGCAAACAAAAAAAATGATTGGTTGTGTAGTGAACGTTTCATATTCAGTAAATGGCTACTCCAGTATGCAAAATATGAGGTTTCTATTAGTTATGAGCGAAGTTCATGTTTTGAAGTTTGAGTTCAGCGGTCAGGTTTTCTGGCAATTCCGTTCTGGGTTCCATTACCACGGGCCATAACGGAATTCTATGATTCTAAGAGGCATTCCGTTTTGCATTCCGTCATAATAGAAGTCTATGTCCCCTCCTGCATAATGGAACCCAGACGGATCCGTTATGCTGACCATAGACTTCTATTATGAAGGAATGCAAAACGGAATGCCTCTTAGAATCATAGAATTCCGTTATGGCCCATGGTAACGGAATCCATGACGGAATTGCCAGAAAACCCCCGAACCCAAACACCAAACTCGAACTTCAAAACATGAAGTCCACTCATCACTAGTTTCTAGTGTCAAAGAGGTTCACTAACATTTGTTCTTGTGATTCTTTGCAGCTCATGTCATTGCCAAAGCACAGGGTCTTGCTATTCTATCTGTGATAAAAGCCGGCTTTTTGGTGACTGCTCGAGGAGGAAGTGGCATAGTAGTGGCCCGTCTTCCAGATGGAAGTAAGTGGTTCTCAAAGCTGCTGATAGTTTTATTTTATGCTAAAGAATGCCTACATGGTCAACCATATTATAAATCAGAGGAAATGATCATTTTGCTATTGGATCCAGTTAAAGGGGGTTTTCTTGGTCTCAGATATTGATGCCGGCAACTACCGTATTTTTACTACAAAAGATGCACCTATTATTTAGAGGAAGAAAATTAAAAAAATATATTTGTCATCAGTCCTCCGATCAGACCCCCAATCCTTATCAGACCTCCGATCAGACCCCCACTCCTTATCAGACCTCAGATCAGACCCCCAATCTTCATCAGACCTCAGATCAGACACCCACTCCTCATTAGACCCCCAATCCTACTCAGACCTCAAATCAAAAAGTTTTTTTTTGAGCCAAACCACAAGTGGATTCAAAATAAATCAAATAATGTGGGACATCTACACATCTACATGGGACAATTCCTGTCAGAAAAATCCATATAAAATCTGCAGCAAAATCCATGTGTGACATGCCGATTTGTCATTGATTTTTGGTGTGGATTTGCAATATTTTCACCCTCTTGCATTGCACCCCCATTCCTCACTAGACCTCAGATCAGACCCCCATTGATTTTTAGACCTCAGACCCCCAGATCAGATGCCTATCAGAGCTCAGAGGAGAGTTAAGTTCATAAAATAAATTAGCTTGCCTCTCCAGCTCTTCATGGTGCTGCCACTCTCCAGATCTATGGTATCCCCGCCCCAGTCTCTGCCTATGCCCGCCCTCCTCTTCCCTTGCATCCTCCTTCGGTCCGGCCGAGATCCCGCGCCTACGCACTTCCTCAACGGCCCGTTCGCCGGGGCATGCGCACTGTGATGCCCATTGTGGGCACGGCATGGCTTTACCTACTGCGCATGCGCCAGCCAACGGCCTGGTGAGGCAGTGCGCAGGCGCGTGATCTCGGCCGGACCGAAGGAAGACGCAAGGGAAGAGGAGGGCGGGCAGAGGCTGGGGTGGGCATACCATAATGAAAGGCATAGCAGCCTGGGCTCCAAGCCGCTACTGGGCACTTGCGAGTGCTAATTAGCTTATGAATTAAACCTCGTTTTTACAGCTTCAGCAAGGGTGAAGAAGACGACACGGGTACCATTACATTCATGAATTGGTGTGCTGTTGGACTATGTAAGCGCTTTATAGGGTCATATGGAGGTGACGGACTCCCTTTAATCCTGACGCTGTATGCAGTCAGGAGAATGCTGTGCGGTGACCAGGGAGCAATGAGTACAGCCAGCACCAGGAGAGCTGTATTCACCACTCCCTGATGATGCTGTGTACTAGTGAGCACTTCCATAATAGAAATGCTCACTAGTATTTGCTCCATAAGTTTCAGGCACGAGCCGCTGTCACAAGCAGCTGATTTATGTGCGTTTCAGGTATCTGAAACCCTCCAATCTGATATTGATGACATATGCTAAGGATAGGGCATCAATAGTCCCTGCAAAACCTCTTTAACAATCTGCCACATGAACCTCTGAGGTAAACTCTGTGGACTTGCTGAGATAAAATCGGAAGCAAAATATATTCGCAGGCAAGTGGATGAGATTTTACTAATCCTATCCACATGCTGCAGAAAATTTTCCACAAGGAAATTGACCTGTAGATCAGTTTCTTTTGTGGTTTCTTTCAATGGAGCATGGGGAAATCCACAGTGAATAATATTGCATCCTATATAATTACGGGGCTGAAGAAGACATACAGACTTTGTAAATCTTGAATTTTCCTTACTTAGGATGGTCTGCGCCGTCTGCCATTGGTGTTGCTGGACTTGGAGGTGGATTTGAAATTGGAATTGAAGTAAGTGCTGCTGTCATTTTTCTTTTTTTAAAATTTCTGCATAAATACTTTATTTTATTAGATGTTCACATTTGAGCTTCGCCTTCTATGACTTTATGAAGGGATCGGTTGCTGTTCCGTCCAGGTTTCTGTCATTTTGACGGCTGTTTGCTACCCTTGCTGTCAAAAGGGACAAAAACCTAAATAGAACCACCCAGTGGAAAAAAAACAGACCAAGGGTATCAGGCAGCTTCTTCTGTAAAAGTAAGGTAAGCACAGGAGAGCCTGGGTTGATGACTGACAGCTGAACAACATTCATTGGACAGTTGTCAAATGCCACTCATCAGCTTTAAAGGGATTTTCTGAGACTTTCTAGTGTCTGATCATGGGGGCCAACACACACCCGGGACCCCCACCAATCAGCTGCTCGAGAAGACAGCGGCGCATTCATGTGAAGATCAAATAAGGGCAGATCACACAGGCAGTAGATAGGGAGGAAAACACTCACAAGGCAATCTATGGTGTGTGGTGAAAGCAGCATCATCCTAGATACACTGATCCAGTATGTATTGCTGCTAGGGACATGTGCACATGAGAAAAATCTGAAACTGGGAGCTAGTTGTAAATTTATATCAGGGGGTCTTAAACTGAAGAAAGGTATGGAGTTTGCACCCTTAAACTTAGTGCTTCGATTTCTATTCAAGGAAAGAACTAACATATGTAAAAAACATTCTTTGTGTGCCAGAGACATCCATAGCCTTTAAATAGACTCTTGCAGGATGCACTGTTGCTTAGTAGCCAGGTGAAGTTAGCTTTTGTACAATCCCTTTATGTTAGAAGAGCCCCCCACCACTAGGACCCCCAACAAGCATATTGGGCATGTGAACTGCTGCTACGTTCATCCCTGTGGGAAGTCCAGAAATAGCAGAGTGCTGTACTCGGCTGTTACTGGAACTCTCGTAGAGATGATAGGAGCATTGTGCATGCTCGGCCTGCTGCTCCATTCCCTTTGGGGGGGTCCCAACGGTTGGACCCACACTGATTTAATAGTTATCCCCTCTCTTTTGGATAGATGATAACGTGTAACAACCGGAATACCCCTTTAATGTTAAAATGTTTCTCCCCACAGAAATCTGGCAGCACGTTTATAACCTTGACAACCAAATGTCCCTATTGCATGTAATGATGTAACTATTCGCCAGTGAACGTAATGGGCCAGAAGAAAAGAAACCACTTTTGTTCCTTGCTCTCGCAGCGTTCCTGCTTGGACTCGCTGTACATTTTTCTCTAAATGATGGTGAACTGTACTTTAAAATTAGTGGAATCACCTCCGATATTATGACAGGACATAGGATACTGTGCTGTGACATTATAAGAATCAGGACAAACCCCGAGCGCTGACACTGAGGTGAAGGCTGTCTGCAGAGCTCTGCAGGAACATCACTCATCATCCATCTGTGATTGGCATGAAACAAAATGTTCAATGCAAATTTATTTTAAGTGGTTGTCCAGCCTTAAAAAGTAAAGTAGACAACTGCATATGGGCCTAAGTGATGAATAAAGTCCATATGCGCCCGTTAACTCCCCAACCAGTCCAGCGCAAATGATCCTCCACAGTTTCTGGACATGGGTTCATCTTGCACTGAATCAACATTGATCTTATGGTTGTCTCTTGTTTATAAGTTAATTAAACCAAGTAAAGCTGCAGTGTAAAGCGAGGGGGACAGGTCAGCAGTCTAAACTTCCTTTAGGACAAGATTAGGGTTTGTCAGGCTCCCAATAGACAAGATGGTTTCCTAGACCATAATGGTTATAGGGCATGCAAGTGGCCAGCATAAAATAAGTGGCAGGTGCACATAATGCATAAATTCCAAAATTGAGGTTAGTGTTGGCTATGGAGAGCGGTGAGTACATCCTGCACCATGAGCCCTGTATTCACCACTCCCCTTTCCTACTATGTACTAGTCAGCACTTCCATAATGAAAGCACCCATTAGCATTCGTTCTATAAGACGCACTGCCATTTTCCCACACTTTTGGCTGTAAAAAGTATGTCTTATGGTGTGAGAAATACGATAAGTAGTTTTTCATTGACTGTGGGTAGATCAAAGACACCCATTGAGGTCTATGGGTCCATGATAAAGGACTGACACGACACTGATGGCATCTGTGTTTGGTCTGTTTTTCACTGACCACAGGTAGGAGAAGCTCATTAGATTTAATTTTCAGCTGAGCTGTGTCCATGACACACAAAAGCCAAAAATCTGACACACAGACATATTCACGGATAAAACGTGTATGGGTATTCTGCGGACATCAAACTGACATGGAAGTGTGAACGAGGCCTAAATGCGAAGTGAATGGAGCCTAACAATGTTAAAAGAAACAAAGCATAACATGAACATGACCAAGACGACTCTATGAAATATAGCATACGATGACTATAGATGCATACTTCAGATGCTGTGATTTCCACCTTCTCTTCTCCTAATGGCAATGTTTCTAAATTTACTCCGTCTCTCTATAAATGCAGAATAATGAAAATGTGTCTGTAATGAAGATAGTTGATCATTTGATATCTATCTCACGAGCCTCCAATCGTTTAATAGAAATCCAGGAGGGGTTGATTAGAGAAAATCAGTCTGATCTCGCATAAGACAGGCTTCTGGCTGAGTAACCAGTGACAGACATCTGCTATTGTACACGGCTCCACGTAACACTTTCCAATTCTCCATACGTGACGGTGCACAATTCTATCTCAACATTGGCCTCTGTTCATTTTCACTTAATATTTGATGTCTTTCTAAGAGAAAAATGGCACCCTACAGCTTCCCGTTCATTACCTGCGGATCTCTACTTAACCAGCTAGTGGAGGAAACGGTATTGATAAGTCAAATTACAGGTTATCACTTTTATTTCCAGACTTCCCTTGGTTTAATACTTAAGTGTACCTCCAGTAACACTCTTACCACATGCAACCCAGTGTGTTAATTTGAGTTTTCGATTTAAAAAGATATAGCACTATAAGTTTACTTTTATTACTTAAAGGATGCACACTACAATCATATCTGTGGGATAGAGTAGAAAGAGATTTGAGTTACTGTATCCCTTTACTCTCCTGTTGCTGACAACAAGAAAGTGAGCGATAGCTAAATGTAGTTTCACATCTGCGTTTAACTGATTCGGCAGGCTGTTCCAGCAGAGGAACAGCCTGCCAGAGCTCACTGTACCCGGCCTAGCCTGATACTGCCATTCACCGCCGGAACTTATTGACTATAATAGGATCCAGCCAGTTTCCAGCATGAGTGCTGCGTTTTGGCTGGACAAGAAAATGGTGCTTCAATTAAATGCATATGTGAATCTAGCCTAAAACAACTTGAATACTTTGCCCAAACAAGCAAATAACACACTGTCTTTAGAGGGAACTAGCGAAAAGTCCTGTGATTACAGCAGCATCAGCATTGTACTCCCACCCACATCAGCTGCTCAGCATTGTGAACTTTGAGAACAGAATAGTAATGACCAGCACAAAATAATAAACTATGGGCCTCATTTATCAAAACTGTCTAACAGGAAAATGTTCTTAATTGTCCATAGCAACCACTAAGAGCTCACCTATCATTTTTTAAAGTGTTTCTTAAATAATGAAAGGTGAGCTCTGATTGGTTGCTATTGACAAAATACAAGTTTTCCTCTTAGTCTCACAGTTTTGATAAATGAGACGCAATAGATTTTATTTTACTCCAAGCACACGCTTTTACAGGCTATATTTCAACATACACTACTCACAAAAAGTCAGGGATATTTGGCTTGTGGGTGAAATTTCAGAATGAACCTAAAATGCATTCTAACCTTTGCAGGTGAACTGAATGTGACCTTCTCTAAACTTTTGAATGCACATGTCCAACTGTTCAATGTTTCAGTACTCTTTGCAAAACTTGCTGTTCTATAACAAGATGCTGAACGGCAAAATTCACAACCGATGTTTGATCCATGAATAAATATATTTTCTGGTTCAATTAGAATTAGTATTTAAATAGTCCTCCTCATCATGCTGTTCACATTTTGACATCATGAGACCAAGAAAACACCTAACAATTGATCAGCAGTACTTATGTGAGGCTTCAAGCAGGATTTTCTCAGACAGAAGTGGCCACTGAGCTTAAAGTGTCTCAGAGTGTCATCATCAGTTTGCAACTGAGAGACTGGAAGAGTCACATAAAGGCATAGAAGTAGACATCCTTTGTCCACATCCCACACTGATGACTGCTTCACTGTGAACAATGCTCTGCGGAACCGGATGATGAATGTCACACAACTCCAGGCACATTTAAGGGAGGTGAGAGGCACCCAAGTGTCATGTCAGACCATTAAAAACCATTTAAATCAGCATGGTCTACGTGCTAGACAACCTGCAAGGATATCTGACCACAACACAAGGCACAGGTGTCATTGTCTTGCATGGGCCAGGGAGCATCTACGCTGGATGAGGGAACGGCTGCTGAAGACTGGGGTTCCTCAGATGGAGTGGCCTGCACTTTCTCCAGACCTGAATCCCATTGAAAACTTTTGGGATCAGCTGAGTTGGTATGTAGAGGCTTGTAACTCTGTACCCCAGAACCTCAATGATGCCAAGAAGAGCAGGATGCCATGTCTCAGCAGACGATAATTCGACTTGTGAACAGCATGAGGCGTGGTTGTCAAGCTGTAATTGATGCTGAAGGCCACATGACAAGTTATTGAGACATTGACATTTTTGTGGGGTATACCCACCAATGGTGTTGTTTTTTGTTTCAATAAATTGTTTGAAATGAGGAAATCACCACTGCATGCTTCTACTTAAATGCACTACTTTCCTTATATAATATCACCGTGTACAGACCATGTGCTACAAATCGAGAGCCTCTATGACCTCCATTTTCACTAACGGAGCCCGTAAGGGGATGTTGAGAGAAGGCAACCACTTATAATTCACTTACTTCAAAACAGGAATTCTGCATTTCATCCAGTGTGTTTCCTAGACCGCAAGTGATTAGCACAGAAGTTGTGGGTTTGAAATATATGAATGATGTACTCATCACGTCTATATTATTCACCATACACAGGAGATACTGTATATGAGTATAGAAAGATTCAAGAGCTGGAAATTAATCCCTGGAGGACATGATTTGAATGTCACTCATAAATCCCAAACCATAGATTTATCCAAAAATAACACTAAACATGCATCGTCTGTGTTTAGTTAGGTGTGAATTGTTGACTGTAGAAATTAATTTAAGGAGTGTAAAGTGCGGAAGTTCAGTACAAGTATCAAATAATCGGGAATAATTGAATCTCTTATTAGACTGACAGATACTAGATGGGTGGCCAGAATTTTATTTTATGATTACACCCTCTGCTGGTCTTCTCCAGCTGTATTGTAGGCAGAATGGTATGTGGTTTACAGATTTGGATATCTAAAGAGGAGCAGTCGCCGCTCCTGACATGTCGGTTTTAGCAGCTACTTGCATTCCCCATGTAATAACAATTCTGGAGCATCTATTCTTCTATCTCTATGTTGTGCCATTTCTCCATTATTACTTTTTGAAGTTTATGGATGGTCAGCAGTCTGCAATAAAGGTCCATCGAGGGTTACCAGTTGAGGGTGCAGTAGACTGGATAGATTGCATCTAGTTTTGCTCTACGAAGTAACAAGCTTTAATTTTGGATCCAGCATCAGTTAAAGAAAATCAACCTTTTCCTACTTGGGTCAAAGTCCATGTGATAATTAAAGGGAATCTATCAGCTCCGAAACACACCCAAAATAGAGTGAGCGGTGTATAGTATAAGTAGTGCCGAGTCCAGTTACATCGTTTTTTTTATCTCTATACACACTTGAATTCCAATGTTGTGCTCCGACATCCTGCAATTCTTGGTCTGCACAGATCACTTTACTGCAGTTATGTATTCATTACAGGCAGGACTAGAATGACAAATATCACTTCTAGATAGATAACAGGAGGTGATATCATAGCTTATCTACTCCCTCCTGACCTCTGTACAGGTCCCATAGAAGTGAATGGCTCCACGATTCGCAAAATACAGAGCGGTGCAGAGCAGAGCCACGGTTTGGAAACCCTTGCTGTGTGAGGGCGAGCATTATCCTGCTGAAAAATGTTAGCTAGAAGCCCTGCCATGAGAGGGAAGACATGTGACCGCAGGATGTCCTGCACATATCACTGTGCTGGTAGTGTTCCTCGTATCATTACTAGGGGTGACTGACTGTCAAATACAATGGCTCCCCAGATCATCACACCAGCAGTTGGGATAATGTGTTGCTCCACAGCAAAAGCAGCATTGAAACGCTCACCATGAGGTCTCCATGTTCAAACCTGACCATCATCAGATCACAAACACTACCTGAATTCATCACTAAAGATAATATGGTTCCAGTCTGTAACAGTCCAGGTTTCTTGTTCACAATAGCACTGCAAGCAAAGGCAACAGTGGCTGACTGTTAATCGCAGGATACATAATGAGTGCCGTGACACGAAATTTCTCTCTGCTGAATGCCTGGAAATAGTCTGGACAGAGACAGGGGTGTGTAATGGTCCCACCTATGTCTGGATGGTGGACAACAAACAGTGGGAGCTGCTCCTGCTTTTCAGTGGATCAAATGCCCCCCTACTGGTGGTCTGGACTGTCTAGAGCCTGTTTTGCTATGTGTGAGTGCCCTAACATATCAAGTGCTCCCAACACTTCCTAACAACTAGGTTGGAAGGGCCTAGCTGGCGGGCAGTTTGTCAAAATGACCATCTTGCTTCTCTATGTCCAATGATGTGGCCCTTCTAAAGGTCTTTCAACTGGGCTAAAATATCTTTGATAGCATTGTAGAGGCATGTCTGGCAGTCAGTGATCTTTCACCAAGAACCTTTTTATAAGAAGCTCTTTAACACCTCCTTGTGGCAAGAACCACTGTCTAATCAGACCACACCTGTATAATTTACATATTGCATGACAGGTTTAGCAGCAATCTGATATTGTGTGCGTTATTTATTTTATTTTCGGCAATGAGTGTTTTTGAAGTCAACAACCTCCCAAGTAGGGTTGCATCGGGTATTGAAGTCTCGATTCTTTGATACCTGGTTTGATATGATACCAGGATTGGCACTTAAAAATATTTTATTAAGTCAGATATATATTTATAATAAGTAATATGTAAGTATTTTCATTTTCTTAATTCCCGGAGAACCCCTTTAAGAACTGATTACTGTTTGGCGAAAGACTTTCATAAGCCATTTTTGCTAAATCCTATAAATAAAAAACTTTCTCATCATGTTTTGTTAAACTCTTTGACAAACTTTTGACTCCCTAAAATACAATTTCATTGCCACGTAAATTGTTCTAAATTTACAAATCTATTTTTTACTAAATGACTTGTGGTTTTTGGCGTGCACCTGCCGCCCACCGGGGCTTCTTAACAACAGACTGATTTCACTTTCAGGACTATTATTCTCCAGGTAAAAGAAAAAAAAAACATCTCTTAAATTCGCAATGGGTGGCTCTTCTCCACAAAGGATATACATAAATTTGTTGAAACACGATGTTAACACACTAACATGGCTCACGTGGTCAGTGGTACACAATGCATTTCTAAAAATTAACTACCATTTTTTCCCACAGTAATTTGGCCGCTAATAAAGTCAGGGGCCTGTTATGTGCCCTCATTTCAGAGACTCATAATTTTTATCATTACTTTTGTGAAATTCTTTTCGTTATTGGGCTTTGTGAACTTTTTACTTTTTTATTTTTGAACCAAGACAATAAATGTTCCTGTGGATCTTGTACTCAGTTTGCAAGATATTTACAGCCCTCTGGTTGTTCTTTACTAGTTACAAATACAAGAAACGGATGATTCATTCTTTTCTTAGAACTTTTTAACAGGTTTCTGTTCACGTGCCAGCCTCTTTTTATTATATTTTTATGCCTGGTACTACATTTCAGCCCTAACCTAAACAGTAGGGACCCTGCAGACCACACATGGATGCCTATACTGAGGCCTTATTCACATGAGAGCGAAGAAAAAAATGGCTGGAAAAAATGGTTAAACTGTCAGTTTGTCACAGCCTATTCATAGATGCCTCACCGAAAAAAGGCCATTAAAAAAGACCCCCTTGATTTGTATGGGTGCTGTCGGGTTGTGAAAACAAAAAAATGGGACATGTCCTTTTTTTGATGGTCAGTATTCACAGTCGGACATGTGAACGCACCCATGGACTATCTGAAACGGACGTGTGACAGATGTTAAAAAAAAAACCTCCGTTGTACAGCCATTTCATGCGAATACGGCCTTGTTGTAGGCCATCAGAGCTTTTTGGTTTAAAAAAATCAAACTCCATTTGGTTTGCATTCCTTGGTGTTTGTTCTAGTAGCGTTGATCCAGAAAAAGTCAAAACAGAAGCAAAGGGAAGATGTTCTTTATATGCCGAGTAGAACAGGAAAAGGGTGTTGGCAATAAAATGTAACAATGTCACATGCTTTCGGATGAATGGTCCTCCAGAGGAGGAACTTTTTTTATCTAACGTCTTTCCACTGGACAATACAGGTGTTCTTGGCAAGAAGACCTCCCTCTACGGTGTCCTTATAGGACATATGGACAAAGGATGCCTAGATGGGGCCACATCTTTTAAGATATAGACATCTGTAGCTTATTTTATTGGAGGGTATTTTCCTTCTGGGAACATATTTTCCCAGTGTCCCTCAAACCATGACTGTGTCAATATATTATGGCAGGCAAAAAAGTATTGGAAACCATCAAAAATCTTTATTTTAGTCTTCAGCAGTTTTGGTTTATGAGCTTGATTGCGTCTTTGGCCCTGTATTTTTAAATGTGCAGTACTACTTTTCACCACTAGTAGTGATAGAGACATTTCATACCTCTGATTTAATTACCTAGAAGGAATGTACAGTAGATTTTCCTCTTTTGATAATATTTTCTGCTAACCAAATATGCTTTATTCATTCAGCTAACCTATTGGAAAAATATTTTAGTTATTTCTAATACTGCGCTTTTCTTAAAACAGGTGTCTGATTTAGTTATTATCCTGAACCACAAAAGGGCCGTCGAAGCTTTTGCCAAAGGTGGTAACTTAACTCTTGGAGGAAACTTCACAGTTGCAATTGGACCCCTTGGGAGGTAAGAGCATCAAGGAACATCTCTCACCATAATCAACCCTATTATTATTTGTATGCAAATGAGGTGTTCAGAGCACACAGGGGCTGGCCTAGTTCCTCGGAGTACTGCTTTACCTCCTCTTTTCCCTTGTCAGCATTCTCCCTCACAGGAGGGCCCTTGCACACGACCATGGAGCACGGTCCGGGACGGTTCGTGAAAACCCGGACTGGGCTCCTTCTGAGGGCAGGAGCGCACGGTGTCATTGGTTGCTATGACGCCGTGCGCTTCCTAAGGCCACCGCTGTACAGCGATACACTGTACACTCTCATATAGAGTGTATCGCTGTACAGCGGTGGCCTTAGGAAGCGCATGGTGTCATAGCAACCAATGACGCCATGAGCTCCTGCCCTCAGAAGACGCACGGTCCGGGTTTTCATTTTGTGGGAAATGAAACATTGCATACTGTACATAGCTCCTATTTTGAGGGGTACTATTTCTCCTTGTGTAAAGCATCTGCTAGGTTCCAGGAGTCTGTTAGACCATGCAGTGCTTCTCTGGGAAAAGGGGATGCAAATTAGCTCAATTTCCAAAAAAGTATAAAAAAAGACACGTATGCTCTGATTTTTTGGAAAAGCTAATTTGCCTACCATAGTTTTTATTGAAATAGATGCTGAGTCCTCCAAAGTGAGAGGCACACTTTGTAGCCCTTAATTTTATGAACGTTTAAGTTGTCAATATACACTACCGGAAAAAAGAACACCAGAGTTTTCAGGAGGGCTGGAGAACATATACTGCCATCATGCATAGTGTGGAGACACCACGGGACCAACACAAGGTGTCATGTTGTGGGGTGTTATTACCTACCATGGTCTTTCCCATCTGGTATTCACGGAGGGAACATTTACCAGCCTTTGATATGTCCAGGGCATTGTGGAACCAGTCTTGCTGCCTTTTGTACTCGGGATATTTTTTCTGTCCTCCCTTATACAACGCTTTACAGACATTATCCTTACTCATTGTTCCCAGTGGTGCTCACAATCTAAGTTTCTTTTACATATGTCTAGGAGTGTGGGAGAAAACTGGAGTACCCAGAAAAAACCCACACAAATACAGAGAGAACATACAAACTCCATGCAGATGTTGTCCTTGGTCGAATTCAGACCTAAGACCTCAGCACTGCAAGGCACCAGTGCTAACCACTGAGCCTTATCACTTCAGTGGTGCTCCACCCTCACACACTGCTCATGATACACAACGTACTCTTTAGGGTATCCAGCAGCTCCCGTGGCTAGCCCGATCGCCCACATTGAGAATGTCTGGGACTGGATGGGGAACAACAGACCTCCCATGTATAGCACCCAACAACCACCTTGGATGAACTATGGGTCCAGTTGAAAGAGATTGGAATGACACAACACAGGAGGACATCCAGTATCTGTTTGGCCATTACCATGCCAGATTTGTAGCTTGTATTACAGCAAGGGAGATACCACCCAGTATTAATGTGACCCTGCCTCATCATATACCCTGCTGGAAGACCCAAAAAATGGAGACCCCACTTTCCCTGTGTGATCATTGACCAAGCACCACTAGCAGTTTAGACTTGGTCAATCTCCACTCTGTCGTTTTATTTTTTATTTTCAAGTGTGGGAATAAAAGTGCAATCTGTTCAATGTTCTGAGGGAAGATATGTTGGGCCATTGTATGCTTGTTCCTTACGTTCTACTGTTCCTATAGAAATCTGGAGGGAGATGTTGCCATTAGAAGTTCAGCCGCCGTCTACACATACTGCAAGTCACGTGGCTTGTTTGCTGGCATATCGTTAGAAGGGTCTGGGTTGATCGAAAGGAAAGAAACCAATCGCAAGTAAGTTAAAGCGTTACCCATGTTCATTTGTGAAACACTTACTGGGGGTTTCCAACCATCAGAATTTAAAGTATATCGCTACATTATGCCATCACTTCCGGATAGGTGGAGCGTCTAAGTGCAGAGATTCAGCCATGGTGCTGCTCCTTGCTGAAAAATAGTACACAGTATCATTTCTTTTCTGTCTGCAGCCACTATTGCTCAGACAGCTGAGAATCTGGATCTAATAGAAGCGCACTAAAATATAATGTGAAAAAATAACATTGGAAGGAGACACAACTAAATTATTAAAAACTCTAAAACAAGCAACGCAGACACACTATGATGATCTTTTTTATATTATTGCATTCTACTAATTTAAGGCTAAAATATTTTTTTTCCATTTGGTCTTTTTTTAAAAAGTTTCAACAGTTTTTACTCCACAGATTTGACTGTGTCTGCAGACTATTGCTTCCTCCTTCTCAGTGAATTGATTGGAGAGCCGCACTGACAGCTCTGTAGCCCTTATTGCTGAGCTCCTGACAGCTCATAAACACTCATTTAGGCTTGGGCTACACAACGACATTTGTCGCGCAACATTTTGTCGCACCAATGTCACGCGACAATTTTTATAATGCAAGTCTATAGTGTCGCACTGCGACATACTGTGACTCGACAGTCGCAAAAACTCCATCCAAGATGGGTTGTCTATCACAGTCGCACCATGTCGCAGTGCGACACCATAGACTTGCATTATAAAAATTGTTGCACGACTCATGTTGCAGTGTAGTTGTGTCCTATGTGTCGCGCGACACATGTCGACGTGTAGCCCTAGCCTT
Source organism: Rhinella marina (assembly GCA_900303285.1). NCBI lineage: Eukaryota > Metazoa > Chordata > Amphibia > Anura > Bufonidae > Rhinella > Rhinella marina. The sequence continues at coordinate 36,072 of ONZH01030087.1, read as the reverse complement.
AAGCTGAATTCTTATCAAACTGATAAGAATTTAGCTGTAATTAATATTTTTGAGCTGTTAGGAAGGTACAGATAAGAGCTTCAGAACAAGCCGTCAGATCAGCTCCCTGACTGACCTATTCACAAAATGATTTTAAGCCTAAAAGTAAAATACAATGATAAAAAAATGCCCTCAAAGGTGTCCATAGCCTTTAAAGGGAATCTATCATCAAATCAATCCTGTTGAAACCAGCTTGCATGCCGGTCCGCCCTTGCCAGCTGAATCTAATGTTCTTGCTCCCTTGCTCTCTTATTGCAGAGAAATCAACTTTTTAATCATATGGCACCCAGTAAGCTTCATCCCTTATACTGCGCGCACTAAACATTGGCAGTTGTGCTGCCGTGAGACTTCAGAGCCAGGTGTGAGTAAGTCTCCATGCCTGGCCCTGTCCATCAAAGAGGTGGGGACTCAGTATGTAGAGAGTGAGCAGTACAACTAGGTGCAGCGGCAATGCCCTCTTTGCACCCAGAGGCTAATTTACTCATGATTAAAAATCAGTTTTCTCTGCCGCAAGGCCACGCAGTGACATGGGAGCAAGAACATTAGATCCAGCTGGCAAGGGCTCATCGGACATGTAAGCTGGTTTTAATAGGATGGATTTGATGACCGATTCCCTTTAAAGTACTGAAATATATACAAGGTAGCAAAAACAATTCTCAAGACCGCAATACAAAAGTATAAAAAAAAAAGTCCTAACCACCTGAGGATGCCACCATTCTAAATGGTGACGCCAATGATCTTTCTTTCTGGTGGTGTGCGTCATGTAAGCAAATGGACCTGCGATGGTGTAGTGCTGGTTATTACATCAAGGGACCTTTGGACTGTGTTGGCACTTGTACGTTTACTGGTAGAGCTCTAGCCGGGAAACAGACCCACAGATCCTCATTCACCAGACGAAGGGTCTTTCCATTGTGTAAAAAAAAAACATAGGAATTTTTTTTTTTTTTTAAATCAAATCATTTTTTTTAATTGATTTTCTTTGGCATTTATACAGAAACAAAGATAACACAGATTCATGTGCAAAGGCATATCAGGACCCAAATTGGGTACATCCACATTTATAGACAAAATCCCTAACATAACCCCCCCCCTCTCCCCCTGAATCCTACCATAACGCACTTGTACCATTGCTGGTCGGGACGAGAGAGAGGACTGGTCTATTTCTAGCACAAGTAGATCCTAAAGGTCCATCAAAGCCAATCCCTCCCTACCCCGTCTTACCGAGTAGTACCTCTCCCCAATTGAAAAGATAATAAGCGCCTGGATGGCAATCCTTGTGTTGTCGTCCACAATCCCCAAACTTTTTGATAGTGCCTCTCTTATAATACACTCCCCTCTCTGGCCTGGTGCAATGAACTCTTTGGATGGCACTGTGATGCTAATCTATTAATTTCCTGGCTTGATATAGTAATCTACTTATGCCAATGCTGGGTCCTTCTGTGGGGTTATCCTGTAGTAGGCCCAATATACAGGTTATTGGTTCAGCAGTGAGTCTGATTTTGTATACTTCAAAAATAACATCCAATACAGCTCGCCAGAAAGGACCTCAAGCAGTACATTTCCCAGAACATATGAAAAAAACCACATGAATTAGATGGATAGTGTAATAGTCTATGGGTGACGGATGCCACTATTAGGCATCCATCACAGCCTGCGCCCAACAGGTATATTGGAAGCTTTTTACAGCACATATGTTGAACAGAAGGTGATAACTCAATGTGAAGAGTCTTAATATCTTCAAGAGAGAGCTTTACCTTAAGAATCTGTTTCCAAGATGCCAAAAGCCCCTAGGGTCACAGAGACCACAGGATGAGGATGGGATTGGCACCTAATGAACTCCAGACTCCACTCAGTATGGTTTCCATTCCTTCTTAGAATAACTCCCAGAATCTATATTCCAGGTAAGTGTACTTATTAACATATAAAATGTAACTTTTAATAAGATAATTAAAACAGTGTGTCCATAACAATCCTGCACACTGAAGAAAAACACATATGCTCAAACAAGTGGAACAATGCATGGTACATAAAGCACTGAGGCTAAGAAATCAATCAGCAGCCTACAATCAAACATATACGGTACTCTGTAGTAGTAATAATGCAACGGTCTTACCCATCCAGGCAGTCACGTGAGTTGTTGGTCCTACTTGGTACCGCAACACAGGCTGTTAGGACCAAAAAGAGGTTAAACGCAGATGTTCAGCAAGGGTCTGCTGTGTAATAATCAAGTAAGGGCATGGGCACCGTCCCTAATATGACCCTGATGATGAAGGGTGAGGGTACTACACATGCCCTGCCTATCTATACGGGGCAACCCATGATGGTTGGGGGCCCCGTCAGGATGCCTTTCCCTATGTCCCGGACCTAACCCTCAAAAATTGAAAAACAAAAAATGATGCCCACTCCCGACGTGGCACGTTTCTGTCAAAGGACTCGTCAGGGGAGTATAGCTACTAAATCACAATCAAAGTGCTAAGTAGATAAAAGGGTTAATCATGGGATATGGTTCAGGTAGTGACACCATCCCATTCAAACACATGGAGCCAGTGGGCTACTATGTCAATATATCAAGAACCAGCCAGAAAATAGTGTCAATACAACTGCTAAGGGTAACCCATAATAGGGGCAGATGACACTGATGATGCTGGGTCTCCCAAACCCTCGGTGCGAGGTGATGAACCAAAATTATGGAGCCAATATATTACCTGTCTGAGACGGCTTTAAATGGACGAAGTCTGCGCGCTTCCCGAGTAGGCCCGCCCCTCCCGCCGCGTCACCGGGCCCGACCACGTGATGAGTCACATGATCGGAACCCGATCTCTGATGATGACGCGACGGGAGGAGGCGGAACAACCAGAAACAGGGGGACAGAGAGCTGGAGGTTTCATACTCTGCCCACTGACTATGACGCTGCTTCATAGAGCGTCCCTAGTAACAGCCATAACATGGCAAAATATAGAGGGCATTCAAAGGCCGTAACTATCAAAAATAACTGATCATTGACCACACAGACAATCGAGCAGCCAATCATACAGAGTGGCCATGCCAATTGTCAAAAGACATATCACCATAACCGCTAGCAACCAGTTCATAAAACAGGCTACTGTAATGTATGTTCTATTAGTGAGGAGACATCCAACAAAAAGGGAGGAGTCCCCAAAATGGAGATGATAGACAGTCCCTCATATGAAGGACAAAACATATATGATTGCCTGAAAAGTGGTCCCTACAGAAAGCAACCGAACTGCAGGCGCTCATTTAATCCTAATGGGGTAGTAGTTTTTAAATAGTAGATCCATCTGGCTTCCCACTGGAGTATGATTTGATCCCAATTTCCACCACGTATAGGGGGTTTGACCAGATCGATCCCCATAAAGAACACCTTGGCACGTCCATAATGTACCTGATGTACAGTCATGGCCAAAAGTTTTGAGAATAATACAAATATTAATTTTTACAAAGTCTACTGCTTCAGTTTTTATAATGGCAATTTGCATATACTCCAGAATGTTATAAAGAGTGATCAGCTTAACAGCAATTACTTGCAAAGTCAGTATTTGCCTAGAAAATGAACTTTATCCCCCAAAACACATTTCAACATCATTGCAGCCCTGCCTTAAAAGGACCAGCTAACATCGTTTCAGTGATTGCTCCATTAACACAGGTGTGGGTGTTGATGAGGACAGGGCTGGAGATCAATCTGTCATGATTAAGTAAGAATGACACCACTGGACACTTTAAAAGGAGGCTGGTGCTTGGCATCATTGTTTCTCTTCTGTTAATCATGGTTATCTCTAAAGAAACACATGCAGTCATCATTGCACTGCACAAAAATGGCCTAACAGGGAAGAGTATCGCAGCTAGAAAGATTGCACCTCAGTCAACAATCTATCGCATCATCAAGAACTTCAAGGAGAGAGGTTCCATTGTTGCCAAAAAGGCTCCAGGGCGCCCAAGAAAGACCTGCAAGCGCCAAGACTGTCTCTTAAAAGTGTTTCAGCTGCGGGATCGGGCTACCAGCAGTGCAGAGCTTGCTCAGGAATGGCAGCAGGCAGGTGTGAGTGCATCTGCACGCACTGTGAGGCGGAAACTCTTGAAGCAAGGCCTGGTCTCAAGGAGGGCAGCAAAGAAGCCACTTCTCTCCAGAAAAAAACATCAGGGACAGACTGATATTCTGCAAAAGGTAAAGGGAGTGGACTGCTGAGGACTGGGGTAAAGTCATTTTCTCTGATGAATCCCCTTTTCGATTGTTTGGGACATCTGGAAAACAGCTTATTCGGAGAAGACGAGGTGAGCGCTACCACCAGTCTTGTCTCATGCCAACTGTAAAGCATCCTGAAAACCATTCATGTGTGGGGTTGCTTCTCAGCCAAGGGAATCGGCTCTCTCACAGTCTTGCCTAAAAACACAGCCATGAATAAAGAATGGTACCAGAATGTCCTCCGAGAGCAACTTCTCCCAACCGTCCAAGAGCAGTTTGGCGATCAACAATGCCTTTTCCAGCATGATGGAGCACCTTGCCATAAAACAAAGGTGATAACTAAATGGCTCAGGGAACAAAACCATAGAGATTTTGGGTCCATGGCCTGGAAACTCCCCAGATCTTAATCCCATTGAGAACTTGTGGTCAATCATCAAGAGACAGGTGGACAAACAAAAACCTACAAATTCTGACCAAATGCAAGCATTGATTGTGCAAGAATGGACTGCTATCAGTCAGGATTTGGTCCAGAAGTTGATTGAGAGCATGCCAGGGAGAATTGCAGAGGTCCTGAAGAAGAAGGGTCAACACTGCAAATATTGACTTGCTGCATTAACTCATTCTAACTGTCAATATAAGCTTTTGTTACTCATAATATGATTGCAATATATTTCTGTATGTGATAAAAACATCTGACAAACACACATAAAAACCAGAGGGCAGCAGATCATGTGAAAATATAATATTTGTGTCATTCTCAAAACTTTTGGCCATGACTGTACGTGCCGAGACACAGGAGTATCCCTCTGTAGTCGAATATCATTGAGGTGTTCTCCCACCCGTCTCCTTAGCTCCCGAATCATCTTCCCGATATATTCGAGGCCACATTCACATATTATCCTATATATCACACCACGTGACCTACAGTTGATAAAATGTTGAATGGTGTAGATCTTACCATTGACGTTACTTGTAAAGATTTTAGTGGACGCCATATGATTGCAGGCAACGCAACCACTGCATCGATAGCAGCCCAGAATAGGGTTGAAGAGCCAAGTAGTGCGTGGGGGGATGACCAGATGGCTGTGCACCAATTTGTCTCTCAGACTCTGCCCCCGTCTATATGTAATTTGCGGATAATCACCCAGCACCTCACTTAGATCAGGGTCCATAGTAAGTATCCCCCAATGTTTCTTCACAATATGTCTTACTTGACTTGCCCCCTTATCAGAAGTCGTGATAAAACGAATCAATTTGGTTGTAGATGAGATCGTACCTTAGGAGTCAGCAGGGTAGGGCGCTCCCGAGCAAGAGCCTGATGATAAGCTGATCTCAGCACCCCGTCCGGGTACCCTCTCTGCAGAAATCTAGCTCTCAGATCCCTGGACTGGGCCACAAAATCATGTCTCTGGCTGCAATTCCTCCGCAGCCTAAGATATTGTCCCCTGGGGATACCCCTCCTGAGGGGGAGAGGATGACTACTCTCCCACCTCAGGAGGGAATTGGTGGCATTAGACTTCCTAAAAATGGTAGTGTCAAGTTCACCTTTCTCATTCCTAGTCAATCGTATGTCCAGGAATGGGAGGGTACCAGAATGGGACTCAGAGGTGAACCTCATCCCAATCTGGTTATCATTCAACCCCGACACAAAACTGAGGAATGCTTGTTGACTTCCATTCCACAGTATAAAAATGTCATCGATGTATTGTGCCCACAGCCCTATAGACGAAGTAATCTCTGCGGTCTCCTCACAAAACACCAGAGACTCTTCCCACCAGCCCAGGAACAAATTTGCATACGATGGGGCACAGGGGCTCCCCATCGCAGTGCCCCTGAGCTGGTGGTAGAGTTTGTTGTTAAAGGTGAATACATTCCTGGTGAGTGTGAATTCTGGGACCCGGAGAACAAACAGGCTGTGGGCACGATACTGACAAAATAAGTGCATAAGTGCTATATAGGGAACAATACCAGATTCTCTTTGCTTTATATATTTCCATTCCTTCTTATACAAGTTGTGCACTTCATGCTTGTTTTTCTCATAAAGCACCACACACACTATCAAATGTCGTGTTCTCCCAAAAATATAAACGTGCTAATAATTTTCATTCATTTCACACATCTCCTATTTCTTGCAGTACATAAAACATCGTCCTTCAGCTTGTAGAGTTGTAATTGGGTTTTTATTACAGATTTTATTGTCAGGAGGACATCCGGGCCTATGAGATCTTGTTTGGTGAAATTCCCCGCCCTACCCTCGCTGAGGAACTTTATGAAATTCTTGATTGTTTTACTGAAAAATATGAAATTGAGGAACAGAGTATGAACAGAAGAAAAGTTGTCAAAGACCAACGAAAGGTACAACCCACATGAATAATATGAAGCATACAATTTTATTTATACATCTGCCATACAGCTTCTCATATTCTCCACTTGCTGATGGTCTTAAAACCTTATGCACAAAATTTTCAAGAAAAAAAATTTAACACAAAATTATTTTTTGTTATTTGAATGATTGGGTATGTCGGTGCTGGATTATCAGATTTTCAGGTGGTGAATTAGACATTATTAGTGTTCAGCGAACTTGTGTTTTAAGTTCAGCGTCCAAAGTTCAGGTTTGGCTTATCCCGTTATGGGTTTCGAATTCCATTATGGTCTGTGGTAGAGGAGAAACTTTCAAACTTTCGACTGCCAAACTTAAAACACAAGTTCGCTCTACACTAGACATTATCTATTAATAGTGAAATTTTTCTATCTTTGTGTTTTTTATTACGTGTTATTGTACACAGATTTAAGGGGATGTCTCACAGAGAAAACACCTTTTTCAGATTGTAGCCAATCCAGCGTTCTGCAGATCCTCACTGGCTGCCTTCAGAGACCCCTGGTGATCAGTGGTTATCGTTTTTTGCTGGCCAGACATTTAAAAGGGATTTCTGATACTGTATCCTGAGGATAGGTCATCAGTATCTGACCATTGGAGGTCCGACAAATGGGATCCCCACCGATCAACTGTTTGAGAAGGCCCCAGCGCTTGCAGTAGTGCCGCAGCCTTCTCCCTGTTCACCAAGCACAACACCGTCCATTTGATAGCGGCTGTGTTTCCAATCGCAGCTCACCCTCATTCACATCAATGGAGCTGAGCTGCTCCCAGGCCATTTGACCGATGAAAGTGACGTCACATGGCTTAGAGAAAGCCGAGAGAAGTCTATTGCGAGCGCCACTGCCTCCTTAAACATCTGGTCGGCAGGAGGCCCGGGTGTCAGACCTTCACTGGTCAGATACTGGTGACCTATCCAGGGAATAGGTCATCAGTATAAAAGTCTCGGGAAAACCCCATTAAGGGTGTATTTACATTTAAAGGTGTTGGCCCATCATAGACAATAGTGGCATATCGCTAGGATATGCCCCCATTGTCTGATAAGTGCAGGTCCCACCTCTGGGACGCGCACCTACACAGAGAACGAAGTGTGGAAAGTTGAGGAGGGCGCAGGTGCAGCCGCCCTTCATTCACTTCTATGGGGCTGCCGAAAATAGCTGAGCCATAGAAATGAATGGGAGCGGTGGCCGTGCATGAGTGGTGTGCTCCCATTCACTTCTATGGGAGCTACGCCTGGTGATGGCTGGACCCCAGGAAACCCAGGGTCCTCCAGCCACAACTCTCCCCGCTCCGTTCTTGTTATGGGTGCGGGTCCCAGAGCTGTGATGGGAATACTCCTTTAGTATAGTCCTTGTTGCTCCTGCAACAAATAGGTGATTTTTTAGTACAGCAGTGAGGTCCATGTGTTTCTGTAGGAAATGGACCTAACCACCGCTGGAGACCATTGTCTCCCATGGGCTGCAGTTACATGTTCCAGCCCAAGGTAGAACATGCTTTAGGAATCTGTGCTGAAAAACAGTGGTGTGAATAATATGGGTCCAGGTGCAGCCCTTTGAGCACACAGACAAAAATTACGGTCATGTGAATAGACCGTTAATCATTCAGATGAATGGCTGTTAATGAAATCCATGGATGGTCTCGGTTTGCTCTGTATTATCGACTTTCCGCTCTGGCTCATGGAGGAGATTTCTTAGCTGGGGACCCCCTCTATGATAATTTAAATGTCCTATAAAGGTTTTTGTACGGTTCGTATTTCATTATTTTAGCATGACTTTACCATCCCAATATACCAGCAGGCCTTTAGAGAAGATTATCAGAAAAGGTTGTTACTGACGTGGGATTAGACTTTTTGATGTTTTTTGTGGGAAGAAGCGATGTGCCGCCTACTAGTGTGAACGATAGCCAGAGTAAACAATGCGTGCACCCTGCCTATGGGACATCCTATATCTTTAGCCTGCCCGTCCAGTTTGTAAGCTGTTACATAACTGCACTGGTCATGTACAGCACACAGCATCCATAAAAAGGAGCAGATCTGAGAGGACGCTGGTTAGTATCTCTTAACTAGTGACATCAGGAAATTCTAGATGCTGATAGGAAAAGATTTTGCTATTCATTAGTATAGATGTAGCTGAGGTGAATTTGTCAGTCAGACCTATAAAAGGGGTTATCCCATGACTAATGTAAAAAATGAAAATCAGACATCATATAGTACATGACGCCCTCTTTCTAACAAAGCTAGACCCAGTCCTGTACCTCCCGTGGATCCAGAGATCTCCCCATTCATTGCTCTGCTAGACTTATATCAAGCTGGCAGCTCAGGGGAGGGTCACAGCTCAGGGGGCGTGCCCATGCTCTCCCTATCACAGCTCAGGAGGCAGTTGAAGGATGAAACTGAGCATGTGTGGCCTTCTCAGTGAGCAGGACAAAGAAATAAGAAAAAAACTAATAGCAGGTGGTGCTATACAGATACATTTTATTGAATAACTCAGTGGCTGTACTATATTTTTGATTTCATGCAATTACAAAAGTATTCAGATCCAGATGCTGGTTTGAAAACTAGAATATTTTTTGCAGGACAACCCCTTTTAATTTGTCTTGTTTCTAGTTTTAGTTGTATTTGTCTGCAGAAGAGAAATAATGTGCTTATTATTTGATATATGTGACCATTTTGGAAAGACTCACTTACCCTGCATTTACTGTATTGACAGTGCTTTATGGCAGCTGCAATGAATGGGTTAAAACTGTTCAATAAGAGATGTTCAGGCCCCCAGGAACTAGGGAGTTGCAGAAGAGATGCATACTGGTCTTATCTGTGTGTATACGTTTACCGTCCTTCCTAAAGACCCCCATACACATTAGGTTATCATTGGCCAAACCTCCTCACTTTTGTGTATGGTGGAGCTCCTGAATATCCCTGGACAGTTTTGTTTTTTGCTCTGGCAGTAGATAAGTCAGGGGTGTCTGACAGCGTCTTTCTCCCCTCTTGCCACTGAAAACATACATTCTTTGCCAAACCGAGCATCAAGATGTCTGGGTGTCTTCAATACAACATCATGTGTCATTAACACTATTGACCATTCAAAACTGCTGAGAGTGCCAGGTAGGGGCTGGGAAGAGCAGGGAAAACATGTGTTTTATGGATTTTTTATTATCAGAAGAAGCTTGAATATGAAGTATTATTGCTTCCCCTGCAAGTACCTTGGAGGAGGAGCTGCGCTGTACTGCTCCAGGGCCCCGCCCCTCTGGTTTGAATCGGTTTCCTGGTTGGATGCTACAGCTGTGGGAGGAGCTATGAAGCAGCTGAAAGCAGAAAACACTTAACCACGAAGCTCCGTCTTCTGGTCACTCAAACGGGTTGTCCAACTCTTCTCAAGTGATAGTCTATCCCCTGGATCAGCAGGGGTCTGACACCTCACACTCCACCAATCAGCTGTTCAGCTCCAGTAGTGGAACCGCCCGGCTCCATCCGTTCCCATTGAAGTGAATGGGAGCAGCGCCACATTAACTAGCTCTTTCAAATGCACAATGGGCAGAGCTTACTAGCACTAGCGCCAGTGCTGCTGCAAAACAGCTGATCAGGGGGGGTGTGAGGCGTCTGCTGATCAGATATTGATTGCCTGTCCTGAGGATAGGCCCTCACTTGTAAGGTTGGACAATCCCTTTAAAGAGCAGAATCTGGCAGAACAAAACTTCATATTAAGCTTCACAAAAGTGAGTTTGTCTTCCTCTCTCCATCCCATACCTAGTGCTTCAGCAGTTTTGCAGGGTCAAAAGGCATCAGTGTTGGTCCCATGTTCATATGTGCCCACATTGCTAGAAAAATAAATTTTTAATATATGCAAATGAGCCTCTAGGAGCAATGGGGGCGTTGCCATTACAGTTTGCATTCATAGAGCACTTTTATTTCGTAGATGTCTGTCATAATTTATTCATGTAATAATCATGTGGTGCTATTTGCTTTTATATTTGTAGAAAGAGATGGCATTGAAGGTGAATAGACAGCGCCCCCACCAGCCAGTAAATGGCACAGAAGGTAAGGCAGGTTCTCTGTACAGCTTACATAATGGTTAATGTTTTTATCATGGAAATATTTTACAGGTAAATGGTCAGGAATTAGGTGGGGAATATATAAGCTGGACAGGTGAATGTCTAAAACTGAAAGGGGTATCCCGGACTTTGATATTGATGGCCTATCTCCAGGATAGATCATCTGTATCGATTGCCGGTGGTCCGACACCCCTGCCAATTAGCTGTTTGAAGAGGCCGCTGAACATTGTACAGCGGTTGTGCTTGGTATTGCAGCTCAGCCCCATTCACTTGTATGTGACTGAGCTACTCCTAGGTCACGTGACTGATGTGCGGTGACATCACTCACAGAGCGCCGCGGACTCTTTGAATAGCTGATCGAAGGGGTGCCAGGAGTCGGACTCTCATCTATCTGATATTGATGACCTATCATGAGGATAGGCCATCAGTATCAGATTCCCAGATAACCCCTTTTTGGTCTGCATCAACATCCTTTAAAATAATCATTTATGTAGGGGGCTGTAATTTTGTAATATATTTCTTCTTCCTTTATAATTCCTATCTCCTGTTCAGAGCTGTGGTCACATGACCATGTCCATGCACTTTTTATTTCCTGTGATGTTAAGTCCATGGGCGTGTCAGTGATAGGGGAGTGTCTCTGTAACTAGCTGGTGGGAGGAGCTATAAACTAGCTGGGCGGTGACAGAAAAAGAAATGCATCATGGGTTTGGTTGGATATAGCAACAGGAAGTGTTACATCCAGACAACCAGAGGGATTGTTTTTTACATTGTGAAAACGGGTCAGGAGAGTCCGAATTAAAAAAAAATTAAAATGGATGAGATGTATAGCATATCTGTTAAAACCATAGGAATCTGGCTGGAAACATCCTTTAAAGAGGACCTTTCACCACTCCTGACAGGCCTGTTTTCATAGCTTCATGCATTCCCCATGTAATAACAATTCTGGAGCATCTATTCTTATGTCTGTATGTTGTGCCATTCCTTTATTATTTGCACTAGAAGTTATGAATGAATTGATATTTGTCTTCAGTAAGGGTACAGAGGGGAGGTAACAATTTGGGGGTGTGTCCCTGCACAGTCTGAACATGACAGCACTGATTGGCTAGAGTCTGTCTGTGTAGGGACACACCCCCAACTGGTCACCTCCCCTCTGTTCCTTTACTCAAGGCAAATAGCAATTCATTCATAACTTCTAGTGCAAATAATAAAAGAACGGCACAACATAGAGCCATAAGAATAGATGTTCCAGAATTGTTATTACATGGGGAATGCATGTAGCTATTAGAACAGACATGTCAGGAGTGGTGAAAGGTCCTCTTTAAGCCTCTTTTACATTAATCGATATTTTGGGGCAATTATCAGGGATGAGAATTCATGTGAATGATGGTTCCCAGTTCTAAAGTCTGTATGTTCAGCCTTAAATCACTAGAAAAATGTATTGTATGGATAGGGTGATCAACAGTTGAGGGCAGAGATTTAGTAAGGTGCAGCACTCTGGAAATCTATGCACACATTGCAGAAATAACCACATTCAGATGTTTGGAGTGCATTTTTCTGTCAATTAAATTTCTCCTGCTAATCTGTCTCTTAGAAACATGCCCAGAAATGGTCACTGATGCTTCACATAACTTAGCATAAATCAATAGTACAGGCAGATATAAGAAATTTTGTAATATACCTTAGGCTACTTTCACACTAGCGTTTTTAAATTCCGGTATTGAGTTCCGTCATAGGGGCTCAATACCGGAAAAAAACGCTTCCGTTTTGTCCCCATTCATTGTCAATGGGGACAAAACTGAACTGAAGACAATGGAATGCTCCTGAAAGCATTCCGTTCCGTCTTCAGACCGGAGAACAAACCGCAACATGCTGCGGTTTTCTCTCCGGTCCAGGCATCCGCACCAAGACGGATCCGGAATGACCCCCAATGCAAGTCAATGGGGACGGATCCGTTTGGTGTGACGCACCAGTAATCCGGATCTGTCCTCCATTGACTTGCAATGGGGGGTCATTCCAGATCCGGCTACACAGAAATACAGACATAAGACATACATACATACATACATACTCCAGCCAGGGACGCCGGCAGCATGTCTTCACGCGCCTCCTGCGCGCAGCTGACGTTTCCCCACTGCGCCCAGCAGAGGGCGCTGTGGGGAATCGTCATCACTGCGCGCAGGAGGCGCGTGAAGACGTGCTGCCGGCGTCCCTGGCTGGAGGATGTAAGTATTTATGTGTATGTATATGTATGTCTGTATGTTTGTATGTATTTCTGTCCCAATGTCTGTGTCAACATGTGTGGGGCCAGAGCGCTGCTCCGGCTCCACACATGTATCAGCGGCAGCACGGATCCGTTGGCACCCTTTAGGTGCCGGATCCGTGCTGCCGCTAGTGTGAAAGAGGCCTTAGCTGTGAAAACTGCACTGTTCTCCAGTCCCCCCCCCCCCCTTTCCTAAACTATAATCTCTTTGAGTTCTGTGATAAATCAGCCTTGAGAGACCAAAATGGGCTGTCTGCTCATATAAAGGCTATGTACACCTTTGAGGGCATTTTTTATTATTGCATTTTACTCATCTTGAGCTAAAAATCATTTTTTCAATTAATAATTTTGAGCCCCTTTCACTGTAGAGCCTTGTGATTCTCTAATAGCAGGCTCTGTATACTCTGTTCCGTCAGGCAGCTCAGCTGACGTCTCCTTATCTCTGCTCTCTGACCTTATAAATACTCATGGCTCAGATCTTATTTTACTGATAAGAATGTGGCTTAAGTAAGTTTTTTATGACCTTTAAGTAATTTAGATAACAAAGAATAAAAATGCACCCAACAATTTCCAAGGAGTGCTGTTTACCTACCCTTTCTTTGCTTTTAGTAATTTAGAGATAAGGTTTATTAGATGACCAACACAAAGTGAAAGCACAATGCACACATCTAGACAAACAGTAAACCCCTTGTGACAGAAGGGCGGAATATTTTTAATAAAGACCAAGCTAAAAAAAATTAATTTTAGCCCAACATGAGTAAAATGCAATCATAAAAAATTGCCCCTGAAGGTGTACATAGCCTTTAAGGATCAGATTACACCATCCCATGGGTGTGTATGGACAAGGGAGCAGCAGTGAAAGAAAGAAACCGAGAGAGACAGGCAGGAGTCAGCATCTAATAATATGCGTTATATCTCATCCCAAGTGCTTTATTGACATCTATATGGCTCAGTACTTCTATATAATGTCTTATATGGCACTTTTGAGTGATTGTGAGTAAGGCAGAAAGAGTTACATTGTAACATAGTTTATAAGGCCGAAAAAAGACATCTGTCCATCCAGTTCGGCCTGTTATCCTGCAAGTTGATCCAGAGGAAGGCAAAAAACCCCTGTGAGGTAGAAGCCAATTTTCAACACTTTAAGGGAAAACATTTCCATCCCGACTCCAATCAGGCAATCAGAATTACTCCCTGGATCAACGACCCCTCTCTAGTAACTATAACCTGTAATATTATTACCCTCCAGAAATACATCCAGGCCTCTCTTGAACTCTTTTAGTGAACTTACCATCACCACTTCCTCAGGCAGAGAGTTCCATAATCTCACTGCCCTTACCGTAAAGAATCCTCTTCTATGTTTATGTACAAACCTTCTTTCCTCCAGACGCAGAGGATGTCCCCTCGTCACAGTCACAGTCCTGGGGATAAATAGATGATGGGAGAGATCTCTGTACTGACCTCTGATATATTTTACATAGTTATTAGATCTCCCCTCAGTCGTCTTTTTTCTAAAGTGAATAAGCCTAATTTTGATAATCTTTCTGGGTACTGTAGTCCACCCATTCCAGTTATTACTTTAGTTGCCCTCCTCTGAACCCTCTCCAGCTCTGCTATGTCTGCCTTGTTCACAGGAGCCCAGAACTGTACACAGTACTCCATGTGTGGTCTGACTAGTGATGTGTAAAGTGGCAGGACTATGTTCTCATCACGGGCATCTATGTCTCTTTTGATGCAACCCATTATCTTATTGGTCTTGGCAGCAGCTGTCTGACACTGGTTTCTACAGCTTAGTTTGCTGTTCACTAAAATTCCTAGGTCCTTTTCTATGTCAGTGTTACCTAGTGTTTTACCATTTAGTATGTACTGGTGACTTGCATTATTCCTTCCCATATGCATAACCTTACATTTGTCAGTGTTAAACCTCATCTGCCACTTCTCTGCCCAAGCCTCCAGTCTATCCAGATCCATCTGTAGCAGTGTACTGTCCTCTTCTGTGTTAATTACTTTACACAGTTTAGTGTGATCTGCAAAAATTGATATTTTACTGTGCAAAGAAAAGTTAAGAAAAATAATCTGTGTCTGTATACTCTGAGCAGTTGTCATTACAGCTAGTCTCCACCTGCCAGCTAAGGGGCAAATGAGAATTAGAGATGAAGTCTGCAGAGGGGAAAAGTTCTAAAAATACTAGATACAAGTCATATAATGGCCAGGTATAGTGCTGTCACTCATGTATACACACATGGCAGCCTATTCTGAAGTTATCTGAAATGACAGGTACTCTTTAACATCAGATCCCCAATTTAAGTGGCAGCTCTGACATTAGATTTTTAATCTTGCATGTTTTTCAAGAATTTTATCTCGGTATGAAAATGTAATGTAACTTTATTTTTCAGCTACAAGGCCTACACAAAGAAGTTACCCTGACCTCTCCAGCTATAATATGAATGAACGTGAGTATGAGCAAGACGAATTCTGCGCCTTTCACACAATATAGGGTTAATTGCAAAGAACACGGTGTGCTGCCCGCATCTTTTGCAGCCCCATTTAAGTGAATAAGTCCAAACCCGATCCTCAAAAAATATGTAAAAAATACGTGTGTGTGCATGACCCCCTAAATTGACGTCTGACTCACCAGTCTTCCCACCAATATGTGAAACTGCACTTATGAAACAAGTCAAATGCCAAAGTCATGCAATTATCTACATCAGTTTTTTTCCATTGGCATCTATGGTAAGATAATGAATAACATAAGGGCAGCCATATGGAGAAAACACATTTCCCTCCTGTATTGTCTGTACTGCTATCTGTAGTCAGTGAAACAGGTTGTAAGTGCTTTATGGTTGCTGTAGTAGACCGGATACGTAGAAATTCCATAGACCATTACAGTCTCCAGTAGAACCCTTCCCCCAGAGACCAGGGACTGATAGAGGAGCCATATAGTGTTTCACTCCAATGGCATTAAGCAGTACGGCAGAGCTGCCATTAACACCACCACCACCATCACATGGCTAATGTGAAATTTGAAATATTTCATATTAAAATGTTTTTTTTAAATCTAATTTAAATAATGGTCATTTTGTGATGAAACCTCACCTTCACTTCTGTCCTTGTTTGTCAAATAAGTTAAAATCAGCCATCAGCAATCCTTCTAGTAGACATTACAGGCCAGGGGGAAAAAGGTGTGCAAATGATCTCTTTCCAAAAAGAAATTTAAGCTGCGCCTCTACTGCTACCAGGTGTAAGATAGCTATCCTAGAAGTCAATGTTTGACCTTTTGAAACAAGATTTGTGGATTAATTTAGGATTATAACTAAGTCCTAAGACCTCATGGTCAGACAGCTGTGGGTGATTGCCCATCATCCGTACAAAGAAGAGAGAACTGGGTGAGAGGTCCTTGTCAGGAATCGGGAAGGGACACGATTTCTCCTTGTGGAGGAGTCTGATAGGCCATTCAATGCTTCTCTTGGGAAATAGGAGTTCTCCACAAGGTGAAATAGTACCACCAAACCCTAACAAAGGCCTTTCACCTAGTACTCTCTGCTCTGCACCGATGAGGGGCAATGACCCTGAAACAGCTGTCTGCAGATAAGTTGCTGGCTTACATATAATCCTACGTTATATCTCAGGGCCTGTTTTAAAAGTTCAAACACTGACTTATAGGATATCTACTTGCATCTGGTGGCATTAGAACCTCCTCTTTCTTTTCTTTTTTGAAAGAGAGCTAATTTGCCTACTTCTTCCTCCTCAAAGTCCTGTGACTAGGTGTATAATAACTGGCTGGAGCGGGATCCTCTGACCTCTACTCTGTATGCAGTAGGACACTGATATTAGCAACCCTCACCCCTCAGATGTTCACTAGCCAGACATGGAACTGATCTACAGATTAACTCCTGTGTTTTGTGTGAGATTTTTACAAAACTGTTTCAGGAGCATCTGGAAACTACTGGCAAACAGTGAGAGCAACAATATTTATTTTTTTTTACTTTTATCATTCATGTCCATGTTTGATTCTTCTTCACGGGCTCCTTCCTGTGGATTTCAAACATTTTCTATGATGTTTTTTTACAAGTATTTTTGGTGCCTTTTTTATTGTGTAACATTTTGCACATGCATTTTTTTTCCTGGAGTTTTTGCAGTCCTATAGAGAAGCTTATGGGAAAAACTCAGACACAGTGATATATTTAGAGCATGCTGCATTTTGGAAAAACCACTTACCCCAATAACACCAAAACTTAATATTTCACTATAAAATTTAAAGTGTGCTACAGCATTTTTACTAACAGGAATGTTGAACAAACTGCAGCAAAATGCTGTGTGTGAATCCAGCCAAAGGAATATTTTCTAGAAATGCCTCTAAACTACAGACTGTACAGTGTATTGCACATGCATCTTTATAATATATTTTATTCAATAAATGTTATGGCATTGGAAAACCATACAGACGAGGGGCCCCAGGCCTGGCATGTGGGTACATCACAATTGGTTCACAAGAGATGCTAGACGGGGGGGGATGATAGAACCATATTTTATATAAGCCATAGCCACACATTGAGTGGACATCTAAAAGGCATCCCCGTAAATCACTTATTATTCCGGTAATCCTGAGCTGAATTATTTCCAGGCTTTTATACCTCTAAGCAGCTGTAATCAAGTAAATATGTTAATCCAGTGGGTGGTCCCCTTCTGGCTTTTCTGTTACATCACCACCTACAAATACAAAGCACCAAATGTACCCAAATTATTTTTAGCCTAATACTTATGAGGGAATCCTTTGTGGGGATTATCCTATGCATAACATGTTTGTGGTCATTTTCATATATGAATGAGGACAGTGGATTGATGAATGGAGGAATAAAGTGCCTTGTGGAGGGGGGGATAGATAAATGCTATCAGCGCTGGTTTTTGACGTACATAGCTCTAGGTCAAGGCGCACACCCTACAGCTAATTCCATGTAAAGTCATTTAACCTACCAGTATGTATTTGTAGTGGGCTGAAACCCAACAAATATACGGAGAACATACCAACTCCATGCAGATCTTGTCCTTGTTTGGATTTGAACCCCAGTCCTGCAAGGCAACAGGAAAACTATGGCTGTCCATTTTTTCTCTCCCTTGGATGAGTACTGAATGTAGCGGTTCTATGGATGGCAGATATGACAATGTCATGTGGGACTCAATAACTTGAGGGAAGTCTACCCAGTGACATATTAACTCTAGTCGATATGCAGTATACCGTCATGTGTCCCACGAACAGGTGCCAGACAAGAAAGAAGGGCCTTTGAAGACCCCCTTCCAACCCTACTATAAACATGATGCCTGTTCAGATTGTACAAACAAATGTTATTTGTATGGCGAGGTAATCCTAGTTGTAGGCACCGCTTTGGATGAAGCTATAGCATAAGATGGGTGGAAACATTAACCTAACTGATATCTGTTTTCCTTGATAGCAGGAGCCAGTGCATAATCTCTTTAGACATGATCTCATGCCTATGGTCAGCCATACTCTTGCCCTAGACAACAAACGGCATGTAGAATACAAATGGCATGAGTTGTGTGGAGATATGATCTGGGTATGAACTAAACTAATAACACAGAGTTGTACTGTTCATGTCTTTTATTAAGTACATTGAGTAAACATTCATAGTGCAGGAAGAAAGAGTGAGCGAGCCCTTGATTTTAATAACCTGTAGATCACTCTTTAGCAACCATCACCTTCGCCAAAAGTAGTTGCAAATAAAGCTTGCACAACATTGAGAAGAAATTTTATTTTATTTTTTTTTTAGTTAATTTGGGCTATGGTCTCGGGCTATGGTCTCGGTGCATCATCCGTTGTGTATTCAGCTTGAGATCATGGGCTTCTACCATTATGTTCTTCTGTAGAATGTTTACACCTTAGAATTCATTGTTCGCTTAGTAATTGCAAGCGGCCCAAGAATGAGACAGTAAAGCAGTCCCTACCATGGTGCTCCATGCTGTTGGAGTTTTTACTTCCAAACAGGGTTGTGAGTTTGTGCTGCAGAGTTCTTGTATATCCATAGAACATTTTCCCAGAAGTACTGTGGAACGTCCAGGTGGTCTTGGGCAAACGAGACAGGCTACAGTGTTTTTTTTATTTTTAGGAGAGCAGTGACTTCATTCATGGGTAATCCATGAACACTATTCTTGTTACATGTTTCACTAATAATGGACACATAAACAGAAGCTTTAGCAGTTTGTAGACAACTTGGATTCTTTCTCACCCTTTTCAAGATTGCCTGTTGTACTCTTGGAGTGATCTTCACAGGAGGCCTATTCCTTGGGAGTACAGTCACTTTCGAATATTCTCAATTTGTAGATCATTTGCCTAACCATGGATTGATATACACCAAAGTGGCAAGTACCAGTGCTTTTGTAGCCGTCCCCAGTTGTATGCATCTTTATAACGTTTTTATAACATTGTTTTCATCAAAAAATGGTCAACACTAACCAATTTTTCTTGAGAAGAATAGATTTGTCAGTAACCAGGCTTTGTGTGCCTTTATTCAATGGGCAAAGCACTTGTGAAAGCCACACTACCAATCTCATCTCTCAATTGAAATGCATTTTGCCAATTAGCTCTTGGAGAGGCCATTAACACAGAGGTTCACTTACTTTTGCTCCCTGGTCTGTGCATGTTTACTTAATGTGCTTATTAATAGACAGGAGTGATATAACAGTTTCTGTACAATTAGTTTAGTTACAGAGTATTTGGCTATAATTTTGACTTCCTGTAGATAACAATCAGATCATGTTATTAGTAATTATTGCAAAAATTTAGGTAATTCCAAAGGGCTAACCTTACTTTTTCTTATATTTGCACTGTCATCATGAAATACTGCTTTATTGTGTTTTTTTATGGTTTAAGTGACTTATGTTTTTAGAAAAATGGCAAGCACCCCAGAATCCAACTTTTTCTGTCTGTCGCTAATTGTTCTATACCTTATCATCATTGCGCTATTTTAGGTCTGTTTAATATTCACCTCTCTCTATAAATGTGACTCAGAAGATATAATACAAAGGGAATTATTTAAGTCTAATTAGCTATCACTTGATTTGCTTTCTTTTAGTATCTCTATTCCCTTCATTTATAATTTGCCATTAAGACACCCGTTCCCATTGAGAAATGAATCTATATTCTTAATGGTTTGGCTTGTAGCTAACATTTCCATGACAAAGCCTTTCTATTTCCTTCATATATCTTTTATTATTACTCGTTTCATTTATGTGTTCATTTAGTTTAAGACATTTTACTTCATGTAATTCCATAGAGCAACATTATCAAAGAGCAGGTTCCACCCAACAATTAAAATAATACTGCACCATCTGCATCAAACTCCGTGTTGGTCCTACCAAGGTAAATGTCCCATGGGCTAAAATGACACCATAGGGATGACTCAATCCTCCCCCACAATGAAATGAATGTTCTAGGGGAAGCTCTGCTGAAAACCCAGACAAGGTAGCAATTTGGAACTTCAGAGAGTAGATTTCTTTATTTGATGCCTAAAACATATGAACATGAAAAATTAGCCTGAGGTCTCGGGGATGATGGACAAAGGCCACTTTCATATGAATCCCCAAGTAATTCTCCTATATGGTACTTAAAAGGGTTGTCCGACCCTTCAACTAAAATTAAGGGCCTAGTAGAACGTGTTTAAATAAGCACTGCTTCTGGTCCCATATGGACATTCCATCCGTGGTCACATGCATTGCTGCAGCCATCACTAACCTCAGCGGTACTGCGTCCCTGAGTAGCATGTGACTGTAGTGGCTCAGTGGTCATTCTCAGTATAATTCTCAGTTGTCTCTAAGCTGATGGGTGGGCACTAGCTGCTCTCCATAGAATACATATAAAAACAGCAGATTGTGCTTTCTAAATCTCTTACTCTCTCAGAAGCACCATATAAGACATTGTAGAGCGGTAATGTGATGTGAATAAAGCACTTAGGGTGAGATATATAATTTGCTATTAGCTGCTGAATGTGCTGATCATGTCTGTGTCTCTCTCTGTCTGCTTGTCTCTTTCTGCATTTCCTAACTCCTCCCCTTTGCATAGATACCTATGGGATTATGTAATCTGATCTTTCATTGAGCAGGCAGCTTGTTTGGGTCTCTCAATACAAAGTTCTTGTAGATTTTTCTATGATAAGACATATTACAAAGTTTCTTATAATCACCTGTTTTATTGATTCATGCAAAGTTGTGTGAAAGCACAGTAACGGTTTAAATGTGTTTTAAATAGCAAGATATACTTACTCATATTCTTCGTTTAACAAAGGTGCCCCCTGTCAGCACCGGTCCTGGGTCCCCAACTCTACGTCTGGCATTTTGTTTGACTCGGGATAGAATTTCCTGCACAATTGCTGTGTGTGAATTGGGCTGACTGGCTCATTTTAATAGCAAAACCAGTCCCATTCTAGGTATGCTTTGATCTTGGCCAGAAGAGGAACCTTTGCTCATTGAAGAGTATGAGTAAGGCCAGGTTTACGTGTCCGGACTCGTGAAATGAATTCCGACCCGTCTGTGAATTTAATAATCTTCCTATGTATATATCCCTGTGATGCTGTGAGTTTGGGTCATTAAACCTGCGGTAGGTACAGGATATATATCCAGAATCTGGCCTGAGTTGTGCATCTTGCTATTTTTAAAAACATTTTTTAGCTAGGCAACCCTTTAATGGGGCCTGTTGGAGGCTATTTGAGGATAATATGGGAGAACAGTCAATGTGATATAGCTGACGTAACCAGTTAGAAACAGGATATTCTGCCCAGGTCATGATCTTGTACAGATTTTGTCAAAGCTCGTTACAGATGTCTTCATCGTAATGTTTCATCCAAGGCAGCTGTTATAAAGTGAAAATTAAACAATATTAACGCAAAGAGAAACAAAGTTTTACATCTTCTGTATTCCCCTGCATCTAGCAGGATACAGCTCAGTGTACAGTAGCGGCATAAAATCAGGCTGCCCCTGAAATAACACAGGTGCAGGCATATAATGTGATGGGAAAATTGCCTAAAAGTTGTTCTGGTCCCAGAGCATTTAGATTATCAGTATGTCTTTGCTGCTTTTTATCCAGGATGTGGAATTTAGTTTTTTATTTTTAATTACTTTTTTCCATACTTTTTACATTTTATGGTCACGGTAGATTATATTGTGGTTATTGTTTTTACAGCTTTTATTTATCCTGGGAAACCTAGCCACAGTGTTAATGATATAAGCCTAAATTGTCCCTTTCCAGGTAGACCTCTAAATTATCAGAAACTCTGTATTGCAAACTCCATTTTTACATCAGCTAAACCAGAAGGTTTCGAAGAGCATTGACCATTTTGATATAAATATAGCATCAGTGGACAGTTTATGGATACTAGGCCCTTTACGAGACAGTAAACTTCACGTGTACAATACAGATAGATATACAGATGGCCATATTCACTCTGAAAGTGATTCTTTAAAGGGAATCTGTCATGAGGATTAACCCCATGCACAATTCTTGGTGGGGCTTCCGGAGCTGACTAAATCAGTACCCGTTTCACTTCTATCTGTTGCTGCATTCCTGAGATATGGTCCACCTTAGAGCCTCCACTCTGCTTCCCCGGCCATTTTCCCCTTCCCTTGAGGCCAGGCAAGATAACAATTGGGATGCCTGGCCTTGTGAGTCAAGTGGAAGAGAAAGTGGCTGAGAAAGCAGATCAAATATACTGCATCCAGTCTGAGGAGGCAGAGCAACAGCCTGAACCAACGATGGGAAAGGAGGTGTGTCTCAGATGAACTTGGACTCCCTTCATGCACTGTAGATGAGCTGTAGTCACAGGTCACAGCTCTGCCATAATTGAGTTGAGCTAAAAATGTGGCAAGATAAGAATACAGTAGCAAGTAAGTTGTTTTAGAACCTCATGTCCACCACTTTGATTTCCTATCTTCCCGAAAGCTGTCTCTCCACACTCCCTCCCAACTCTCCCATATACATACACCTGAACACCACTGTGACCGCTGAGGCCTATGACTAGTGGAAACAGTTAATGGACCGAGCCACCTCCTGGTCTCACGGAGAAGCAGCCAGGAACAGAGCAGCGGTTGGACCATGGACAGCCGGGTCTTCTTTTTTAATATTCAGGGGCACAGGTCCATAGAATAAGATTTTTAGGCTACAAGGCCAGCTAACCCCTTTAAGCCCATGTTAAGAAAAGCTTAAATGAATGCAAATCATTAGCTGCTATGGGTATGGAAGTGCCAACTTGTGTCTTCTAATCAATCAATCTAACCGTGTAAGGCCCTTGTTCATATCTGTGTCTGAGTTTCCATTCATACTCCGTTATATTTATGAAAAAGTAGTGCCGCACGCAGTATTAAAGTGATGCACTGGACCCCATTATAAATCAGTGGAGTCCATAGGGCTCCTGTGGTGGCCATCATGCGATGGATTCAGTAGAGCATTTGGACTTGTGTTATAAACTAAATCTACAACACAGATGTGAACGGAGCGTGTGATTTGAACGTCCAGGGAATTTCCTCCCTCTAGACCCAGTCCTATGTCACCACTTTAGGAAATTTAATGTAGCGCTGAGCTAGTTTAATCCCTTTTTATTTATAGTGTGAACAGACGGCTGGCTTCCTGTTCCATCATGGGAAGGCCATTCTATAAAGCTAATCTGGATTATCTTTGGGCTTGTCAGGGGAAGCCCCTTTTAATGGAGCTATGCTTGAAAGCGTTTTATCTAAACATGATGTATAATACATGGCATTCAGAAAAACAAACTGAGCATTCAAGGCAAGGGACTCGTGTCACCATGAATGATTGAGATGGACTTACCTGTGGGATTCAGACTGCTTAAGGTCAAGGTTTGTAGTCTATTGAAACATTAATTTTTATTCGGGGTTGTAGAACTGCCAATCAAACAACACATACAGATGCTGAGCTTGACTTAGTGACATGTACATTAATACTATGGATATCCAAAATTAACTCAAACCAGTACATAAAACACCATGTACTTCTAAATGTACATACAATAGTCATGCAATTCCAGCAAAGTTATAAAATGTGTATAAGGATAAATGGTGCCTTAGTACCCCACTACATTATATGGCACCTTGTATAAATGAAAATACTATGCGGTATATGCAATCAGATGTCTTGAGTGGTACAAACGATCCAAATTTGCCAATCTAATAGAAGCTTTAAAGGCTATGGAGATATTAGGGGGCATATATTAAAGTAGAGAGTCTTTTTACTAATGGCCTATCTTCCACCCAGGACCCCGCCGTTTGAGGATGCCCCGGCACTCACAGTAGATCTGTGGCCTTCTGTCAGCTTTGCTTAGGCCATGTAATGTCATGTTCATCAGTCGCGTGGCCTAGACGCAGCTCAGCCCCATTGAAGTGTATGGGGCTGAGCTGTGATACCAAGCACTGCCGCTAAACAATGTATGGTCCTGTATTTGGTTAGCAGGGAGAAGACTGCAGCTCTACTGCGAGTTCAGGTGCCTTCTCAAACAGCTGATCAGCGAGGGTCCCGGGTGTCAGACCCCCAATGATCAGATACTGATGACAGAGGAGAAGTAATCAGTTAAAAACTCTCTAAAAACCCCTTTAATATTATAATAATAATTATTATTATCATTATTTATATAGCGCCAACATATTCTGCAGCGCTTTACAGTTCAGGGGTTCATGTGCAAACAGTCATAAATAACATAGCAACAGACAAGTCCATAAAAACTACAAGAGGAATGAGGACCCTGCTCGCAAGAGCTTACAATCTATGAGGAGATAGGGGTGACACAGAAGGTAGAAGTGCTTGTTTTGTACAATAGTCCGGCAACCAACAGGGGAGTGGATATGAAGCTGCATGAGCCGGTCACCAGCCGATACCTGTAGTGCTTCTGGGTGCGGTGGAGAGTTTGGTGGAGGATCAGGTTCAGGAAAAGATAGTCTATGTATGGAGAGGAGTTATATCAGGGGATGTGATAGGCCAACCGAAAAAGATGTGTTTTTTAGGGAGCGCCTAAAACTGTGTATGTTGTGATTTAACCTAATTTCTTGGGGTAGAGCATCATCATTATTATTAGACTAAAAATCATGTTTCCAATTGTCTGTATTAAAAAAAAAAAAAAATCAACAGTTTGTCTTCTACAGCCTTCTGGTTTCATTGACCATTAGAAAAAATTATTTTAAGCCCAAGATAAGAAGAACGCAATAATAAAAAAATGTTTCCAAAGGTATCCATAGACTTTAAGGCTATGTGCATTTTCTTTATTGTTCCAATTAATCTTAAAAAAAAAAAAGTGTCACCAAAAATTTTCTCTGCAAGTTAAAACCAGATAGCGACACACATCCTTTTTTTTCTAATCTGTTGCAGCCGCACACCGCTACCAGATAAAGCACAAAATGCCACAGTGATAGAATATTCCAAAGCTCATGCTATGCTTGTTTAATAAATTAGAGACTCTTGGCAAATACATTTTGTACAAAATTATCTGAGCCCATTCACCACAATCGTCAAGGTGGTCTCTGCAGAATGGGAACCTAACACTTTGTCCTACCTGTTACGTGCCAGTCTTGGCTTCCATATAATCAGGGGGTGTTTTGTTTTCACCTTGACGATCTCGGTGAATGAGCTCAGATAATTTTGTACAAAATGTATTTGCCAAGAGTCTCTAATTTATTAAACAAGCATAGCATGAGCTTTGGAATATTCTATCACTGTGGCATTTTGTGCTTTATCTGGTAGCGGTGTGCGATTGCAATCTATGTATTTTCCTTTGACATGTATTTAGCCATCGCAACCAGCACCTGCGCTCTGGGATGTGCTGACTGAAATTTCTCTGTTTTTATTTTCTGTTTGTAGATTTTTTTTATTCTATCTCTTGAACATGATTATGGGGGCGGCCATCTTGCCAGAGTTGTTTTTAACAGCATTTACAAATCATTAAGAAAACGACTTTACGGCAGCCCCATGGTCCATACACACAATGGTCAGGAGGGGACCTCGTTGACTTCTATGGAGAGTTTTCTAGGCATGCTTTGAGATATGTGCAGAGTACAAGGAAATAATAGATACGTTTTGACAATGACCTATTGTGATTGGTGGATCCTGTCTTATCTATAGTATACATCGAAGTGATATCATTACAGGCAGGATTAGAGTGACAGATAAGCAGATGACTGCAGTAAAGTGATCCGTACAGAACAAGAAGTAGCGCCTATTATTAGGCTTAGTGGCCACTGAGAAAAGTCCAGAATTTTAGTTTTTTTTTTGTTTAAATATAAATATTGACATGGAAAATAACATCATCAAGGTGGCATTTTCTGATGCCACTTTCCCTTTAAGTGTAAAATGAAACACTTTTACTATAGGTCCTGATTGTAAAAAATGTCTGCTGTTTAGTGTCTACAGCTCCTATGCAGAATTGTCTCCATGGTAACAGACTACAAGTAAGCCCATTGTAGTCTGATCCTAACTGCTATGTCTATGCCTGTCTGGATCCTTCTATGGGCAGTGACATCATCAACTGCGCTGCACAGCCTTTTGGCACATCTGCAACTCAGTTAATGAAGACACTGTCTATAGAAGGGACAGATGGCATGGGCACAAACACAGCGGTTAGGTGTGCCTGCGTGAGCTCTTTTTTGGGAGAGGAGACGAAGAGGGAAGGGGCGGGGTTCCAATTCAGTTAGGAGTGGCTGAGCTTCGTTGTGAATAGGTACTGGCCCATGGTTTCTTTTATGCTTACTTGCATACCAATATAAAGATGGTGCTCAGCGGCAATAAAGAACTAAAAATGAACACAAAGTATGTGTGCGGTAGGGTGTATGTGAGCAAGAGGGCACCTGGAAGAGTTTAAAGTGTGTGTTGGTGGTGATACTCCCTTAAAGAAAAGTATAATCACTCGGGAACAGAACCTGGGATCAACAATAGAAAAATGCTGTATTAATTTGGTGAACCTCAGCTATGTGTGTATGCAGACAGTTGGATAAGGAGTCCCTTTAAGGAGTTTTTGATTTTGATCTGCTGTCATTAGGATACATGTGGATCTTGTAGCAGAGTTGTCTGCAGTAATACTAGCTGACATGTGAACTTATAATACTTTGTGAGGACATTTTCTCTTTTGCCAAAATGTTGTTCTTTTTCACATTAAAATGTCCCTGGTGGTGCAGATTCCCTTCGGTATCTGTTGAATATGCAGGTGGTACGTAGAGGACAGTAACTATTCATAAGTGGATGTTATACATGGAATAACCCCTGAAGAATGTTGTGTAACATCTTGTAGTAATGCAACACAATAAATAGACAATTGTCAGATTTGCAGCCTTCATATGTGTAAGGCCTGTTTCACAATGCCGGCAGAGAGTGCCGGGAATCGGCCTGACAAAAACCGATTCGTGCAGTGGTATTGTGTCCGCTATTTCGTGGCATACGTGCCAGATCGCAGCCGGATCATTACCTGACCACATTATAGTTAATGGGGCAGTGTCTGAAAATGCTGAATCAGCAGGCTGTTCCCATCGGTAAAGTGTGCAGCTAGCCTTAAAGGGGTTCTCTGGGAATTAAGAAAATGAACATACTTAAATATTACTTTATAATAAATATATTCCCAAATACCTTTCATTAGTTATAATGGCTCGTTTTGTCTAAGGAGCAATCATTAGGAGAAATAAAATGGCCGCCGTCCTATTACTACACACAAAACCTGTCCTAGTCACACAGGAGGACAAGTTACTTCACAACACTGAGGTAAAGAGCTGCCTCATCCTCCTCTCTGATCTGCTTGTCAGGGGTTATGGTCCTGAATACAGCTGTTAAGATCTTCAGCCGAATCTCTGTAGGACTGGGGTTCACGAGGAGACATGAAGTACAGATACATTTTATTGAATAGCTCAGTAGCTATACTAAATTTTTAATTACATTCAATTACAAAAGTATTCAGATCCAGGTGCTGGTTTGAAAAATGTAGAAAGTGTTTAGTGACACAACCCCTTTAACTACTGTGGGACATAATTATAGTTTTTTTTTTGGCTTTCTATGACAATTGTGGGAATGTACATTATGAGCCCTATTGGGGAGAAGGCCTGATGCGAATGGCGACAGTCTGTGTACGGCACTGCCGAATCATCCTTTCTGTCTGTGGTTCTGTATCTGGATATTCCTGGCACACAGAGAAATCTCGAGTAGAATATTTGGAATTTTAAAGACACTGATTCATTGCAGCATATAATGATTCTCCGTTTTGTGAGGCGTCTTTTGTTTTATCAGCTCTATTCTTTGAGTCTTCTTGAGGAATGAATCACCGTTCAGATGCAGGCTCTATTATATACAGTATAAATATCTGTAACCTGATAATTCCCAGCAAAGGTTTCTACTACACAGCCCATTGTAATCCAGTCCTCACTTCATTATGTTCAAGTCAGCAGTGTGAACGGCACTGACTGCGGAGAAGCGGGGCTCCGGGATTAGCCGCTGGTTACGTCCCGTTATTGAAATCAAAGCGGATCTGTATGAGAACAGCTCTGAATGTTGTTCTTAGAACTAAAATGACTTAGAATAAATCTGACTTCTACTGCAGAACTCTTAGATGCTGAAGTGTGCAATTGCATTATTAGGATGAGCTGAGATCCACGGCAAGTGGTATTATAGACTTTGAGAAGAAGATAAGGTTTAGGTTGATGAATGAGCAAATAAGTCTGCCCTTCTACCACCCAGCTTTCCACAGCCCCTGAATGGCATATGAATCTGTATTCTTATGCAGTTATACCTCTGCGCTCTCTCTCGGTGCCAATCTTGACTGGAGCTGCCATTCTCTTTATGATCCAGTAGACTCAGGATGAACATTCTCAGATACATCCCAGAGAGGAGAATGTTTGGAACTGCACAATAATGCAAGTTTTGGAAGGAAAGATGAAGGACAGATTTTATATGGCGAAATCGACAAGAAATGTCTCTATCATCTATAAGGGTGCAAAGTTAGCAGTCGCATGCGGATCGTGTTGCCTTAGGTGTCCTAGATGCCAGATAATGTCTCATTCACACGTCAGTGTTTTAGTTAGTGATTTCCATCAGTGATTTTTAGCCAAAACCAGGTGCGGCTATAAACACAGAACAGGAACAGATCTTTCCTTTATACCTTCTCTGTGGTGGCTCCCATCCTGGTTTTGGCTCACAATCACTGATGGACATCACTGACCAAAACACTGATGGGTGAATGAGGCTTAAAGGCTATGTACACCTTTGGGGGCAATTTTTTTTTATTATTGCATTTACTTATTTTGACCTAAAAACCACTTTTTCAATTGGTCTTTATTAACAATATGGAATCCTTTTTTGTGTACAGAGCTGAGAAGCTGTACTAGCTGCCTGCAGCTTTTTTCTCAATTCCGTCATCTGAGGAGCAGATGGACAGCATATCTCTTCTCTCTGACCTTATAAACACTCATTAAAGCGTAATCCTTACCTTACTGATAAGAATGTGGCTTAAATAAGTGTTTATGACCTTTTAGTAGTTTACAGATAAGGGTAATTAGATGACTGGCACAAAGTGAAAGTACCAGTCACCCAGCTAGACAAACAGTTAACCCTTTGTGACTGAACAGTTCAATATTCAAGACCAATTGAAAATATGATTTTTTTTGCCAAAAATAAGTTAAATGCAATCATAAAAAATGACTCTACTTTGGCATACAGTAGTGGGGGCCCTGTTATTGGGGCTTCAAGTTACACTTCTGGTATGGCTTCTGTGAACGACCATCTGAGCATAGGGACACATCACTGTCGACCTGAGGGTCCCGCGGTCTATCCAGTAGGGAAGCTTCCCACCGAAGAGGCAGAGAAGAACCTCAATAACAGCTTCAAGGTAAGTGGTAGAGGTCCCCTTAGGACTTAACCCCCCCCCCCCCAAATCTCATCTGTGGTGTGGGGGGTCACATTGTCATTAGTGTGAATACACAACCATTGGTAACGAGCCATTTTATTACCACCAGACCAAGCAGGAAGATTTAACAATGACTCTTCTTCATTGTCAACAAGCTGTTTTACTACTAGGATTATACGTTTTCATCCTCTTCCTAGCTTCCCAGCCACTCTTTTCTGTAATTGTGGCAAAACACCGCATTTTTGCCACCATTATGGAAAACCTCTGTCTTCTCCATCTGTCTGTTTGCTCTGGTGGTAATAAAATAGCTTGTTGCTCAGGGTTGTGTATTCACACTGGCCCTCTTCGTTGGCAAGCTTCCCTGCTGATTAGGCTGCAGGACATTTGGATCCATGAAGATTTGTCCCTATGCTCAGATGGTCTTAAATGAGCCCCTCAGCAGATAGTGTGGTCTTTCTAGACAAGGTAAATCTCTCAAGAACAGGCAGTTAAGGCCACTCTGAGGCCACGTGATGTGAACCCAGCCTTAGAGTAAAGGGAAAGGAAAATTATATAATTTAAAGGATGCTCTAGGCCACCTCTAGCGTGTGTACAAGATGAGATACAGTTGGGTATGGAGGCATACAGGTTCTGGATGGTATCCTGCAGCACATTTTACCACAGATGTTGCAGCTGGGCCTGTAGATCCTGCACACTCATAGGTTTCTGAAGCTGGGGTCCCTTCTGGTCCTATCAATGCTTGGGTGTAAGAAATAACGAGGGCCTTATATCAGGAACAGGGTGATTCAACCACGTAAAACAAGATTTAGATGACTGGGAAAAGGCTAGATTAATCTAAGGAACTCACTTTAAATATTATAAACTGGTGACCGGTTCTCTTTAACAGGACCTGAAATAAGCTGCTCATTCAGCAAACTCTTCCATTGTGTCTGAATGGGTGCAATATTTCAGAACAAGTGGACGTCTTGGACTGAGCAAATTATAGGAGTTTTTTGGATGACCTAAAATAGCATCAGGAGAGGTCCATGAATCGGTACACCTACCAATTGCAGAAACAGAGGAGCCAAGCTCTGTCCCCCTTCAGCTTTTGAATTAGAAGATGTATAGGTCTCTGAAAGTCCATTGATGGGAGTTCCATAGAGTCATTCAGAATATGCTGCTCCTGCACAGCGTGAAGGGTGGGTTTTCTGTACTTGGTAAAAATAGATCTTATAGCGGTGTCATATACTGTACATCACACTTCAGCCCAGCCCTCAGACTTAAGATATATGGAGGTGTGTGTTTTTCCATATGCACTCTATGGACAGGGTCCTGGACCCTACCAGAGGAATCTTCATTGGGCCCAGGGCGTTGCACAGTAATTGGTGGTATAGGTCAGCAGAAGACAGCCTATTTGGCAGTGACTTTGGAGCTGAAAAACTTGACACAATTGAGTTTTCATGTGATGAAATGACCGATTATACCTCATTGATGATACATCCCATGTGTGCTATAACATGGTATCTGATACAAATGAAAGTAGACCTGCACAGGTTGTGTATAGGTGGAGGGAGGGTCACGGCCCAAGGAACTCCAGTCTGACACTATCTATGGACCTAAGCTACAATACATGTGGACTCCATTTGTAAATGCAAGCATCCATATAGTTCAGTCTGAGATTTCTTTTCCTCTAGGACAGAATGTAAAATGAGAACTTTTTAACCTGTGGAAAATCCTTTTAAGCCGAATAATTTGCTGGCAGTGAGCCGATCTGAGTGGCAGGCAGTGATACATTACACGTAGAGGGAGTTCTCTGCCTTCTGCTTGTGTGGCACTTTAGCACCATCTTGTGTGAGATGGTATGGTTGGTATATAGACACCTTAAATCATCGTGACGGAGCATGGCATTACCAAGATGCCACTTTTAGTTTTACCATGGCAGATATTTTTTGTCTGCAACATGCAGATATCAATCATAATTCTGCTGATGAAGACTAAGTATGCCGTAATGTAAAGTAGTGTGCAGGTTTTTGGGGTCTGATCACCTCTAGGATGTGGAGGACTAGGGTGCAGATGACAGCTTGTGTTAGTGGGATCTACACTGATAGGGCAGTATGCCATAGTTAAGAAAGCACTTGTATCTCTTAGGGTGAATTCACACAAACGTGTTGGCCGTGCCCCATGGGACATGTCCTATCTTTTGCAGAGCAAAACAGAGACTTGGAAGCACACAGAAACACGGCCCACGACTTATCCATGCAGAATCCATGAGAAAAATCTTCAGTCTTGCATTTTTTTTTTTTTTTTTATTCCTGCACAGATTCTTTCCAAAACAGATGAATGGCATATAAAATACTGCGGGCACTACACTGGATGCATGTGGTTAGTGGCACTGTGCTGCATTATCCAGTACTGAATGTCTAATCAGACACTGTTCACATCTGCACTTTTAAGTCCGGCAGTCTGTTCCGGCAGAGGAACAGACTGCTGGAGTTCACTGTGTCCAGCATAACCGGCTCCCCGTTCACTGTAATGGCATCTGGCTGCTTTCTGGCATGTATGACGGCTTTCGGCCGGACAAAAAATGCATGTTGTATTTTTTTTATTTTTATTTTTTGTCCGTTCGAAAGCCAGCATGTACATCGTATACGGTGAATGCCTGGCAGTCTGTTCTGTTAAAAGTGCAAATGGGAACATCCCATGTTAAAGGGGTATTCCCATCTGAGACAATGGGGGCATTTCGCTAGTATATGTCCCCATTGTCTGATAGGTGCGGGGCCCACACCTATATTGAGAACAGAGCGAGGAAAGTGGTGGCTGGAGGACCGAGGGTCCAGCCACTACCAAACGCTCTCCTCATAGAAGTGAATAGAAGCACACCATGCATGAACGGCCACCACTGCCATTCACTTCTATGGGCCACCTCATAGAAATGAATGGAGGGTGGCTGCAGATGCGCAGTGCACCCTCCACCACTTTCAGGGCTCCGTTCTCTGTGTAGGTGTGGGTCCCAGAGGTTTTAATATATGCAAATGAGCCTCCAGGAGCAACGGGGCATTGCCGTTACACCTAGAGGCGACAGGACCAGGCAGGGTAAATGTGATCACGCCTGGCCCTGTCAATCAAAGAGCAAAGTGCATTGCTCCGAGAAGCTCATTAGATATCGACCAGCATTAGGGTTTAATCTGTGGGGGTCCGACTCCCAGCACCCTCTATGATCAGCCGCAGCAACCCAGCGAACACAACGTCCCCTTGATTAGTGGGCACACTTCTGTACATTTTATAGTGGACATGCCGCATACTTCATATTAGTCCTGTTTACTTGCATGGGACAGAACGGCTCTTTTTGCCATAGCAGACACAGTCAGTACAATATGTACAACACTATGCCTGGTAAGCAATGAAGGCAATGTAGTGCTTGCCTTAAGAGTAACAGCCCCTTAAATCTGCTTATCAGTGATGGTCGCCAGGAGTCAGACCCCTACCAATCTGACACTGATGGCCTGTCCTAAGAATAGGCCCTGAGCATCAAGGTACTTATGTAACAGAAATGAAGAGCCTAAGATTTACTGAAAGAACCACTTAATGAATCATTCTAGGAAAAAGCGAATAACACAAATACCATATACTTCTTCCAAGAATAACTCTGGGCTCTTAATTGAAATAAAATCACATAACAATATTATGGTGCTGATCAAACTTCGCCGACAGTGATTAATGGCATTCTCTAGATATCTTCATCTTCTATCTTCAGACTATTAGAGCATAAACAATATATTGAAGCCAAAGTCGCTGCTGCCAGAACAAACCTCATCAGACTCCAAGGCCGCTAATGTGTAAATGGATCCAGCTCCTTATTAGGATATTTACAGGAGTAAAGGATCTGTACATATGATGTCTTCCTGGAAAAACTGTTGTCACCAAGTTATCCATTCCCCAATGTCGACCCATTGCCTTCACAAAGTGAACAGAACTATTCTAGATTTCAGCCCAACAATGTTAATCCTTATGGTTGAAAACCCATATGGTACCACAATGGGGCGCCTACTATATAAGCATCTAGGGACGTTACTATATCCACCATAGCACTTGATATGAGGCCCATAGGTTTTGGGGGCCCTATCAGGTTCAAGAACATTGTATGTTTTTGTAGGGAATAACAATATGGTGGCTTTTTGCTATATTGTGGGTTTTCTGATATATGGTGCATATACAAATACATAATACATTTTCATTATTGATGATTTTGCTTCTGTTTTCATTTTCGTACACTAGCAGGTGGTGGCTCCATTTTATTTTACAATGGGCCCCCATGAATTATAATTACTGTCCCGTGAGCATCCTAAATTTAAAGGGCTTTATTTTATTGGCAGAACCACTT
The DNA here is from genome assembly GCA_900303285.1 of Rhinella marina. NCBI lineage: Eukaryota > Metazoa > Chordata > Amphibia > Anura > Bufonidae > Rhinella > Rhinella marina. The sequence goes on along the minus strand of ONZH01030087.1, from coordinate 1,911 downwards.
CTGCCCCCTTCAGGACCTGGCCATTTTTCATTTTTGTGTTTTACTCCCTGCTTCCCAATGCCATAACTTTTTTTTATTTTTCGATTCACATAGCTGTATGAGGGCTTGTTTTATGCATACTTTCTAATGACTCCATTTATGGCTGCAATGAAGTGAGCAGCGGGAAAAGTTTCAAATTGGGTGGAATTATAAAAATATTTTAATAAATTCTGCTTTCCGTTTTGTATTTGGGTTTTGTTTTTATAGCGTTTGCTGTACTGTAAAACCGACCTGTTACTGTTATTCTCTGGGTCAGTATGTTTATAACAATACCACATTTATATCGTTTTTCTTGTGTTTTAATATTTAATATTTTAAAATTTTTCTTTGCATCGCCATGGAAAACAGTCTGTAGTTTTTATTGATGCCATTTTGGAGTGTGTACAACGTTTTGATCACTTTTTATTTAATTTTTTGGGGGGGTGAAGTGACAAAAAATGGCGAATCGGCGATTTTGTTGTTTTTCATTACGCCATTTGCCATAATGGGGTAAATATTTTGTATTTTAATAGTACGGGTGTTTTCGTATGCGGCAATGACTATGATGTTTATGTTTTAATTATTTTAATTTGTGGGAAAGAGGGTGATGTTGTTTTTGCTTTTGCTGCGATTACAGCTGCGGTCGCTTGGGGTATGTTTCTATCAGTTTTGCACATCTAGAGACTGAAATTCTTGCCCATTCTTCCTTGCAAAACAGCTCGAGCTCTTTGAGGTTGGATGGAGAGCGTTTGTGAACAGCAATTTTCAGATCTTTCCACATATTCTCAATTGGATTCAGGTCTGGACTTTGACTTGGCCATTCTAAGACCTGGATACCTTTATTTTTGACCCATTTCATTGTAGATTTTGCTTTATGTTTGGGATCATTGTCTTGTTGGAAGATAAATCTCCGTCCTATTCTCAGGTCTTTTGCAAACTCTAACAGGTTTTCATCCAGAATGGTCCTGCATTTGGCTCCATCCATCTTCCCATCAATTTTAACCATCTTCCCTGTCCCTGCAGATGAAAAGCAGGCCCAAACCATGATGCTGCCACCACCATGTTTGACATTTATACACATATATATACATTTTTAAAAACTTTTTTCTATATTTTTACACTTTTTTATAGCTCCCCTAGGGAACTTGAACAAGCAGTCATTAGATTGCTTCTCATAGACTCCAATGCATTAGCATCTCTCATAGACTCTAGTGCATCAGAGTTGGAGTCTGTGAAAATTTCACTATGTTCCTATGGAGCCCCGCCACACCTGCGGCAGCTTTGGATCATTCAGGAGGACCAAGCCTGCTGCACACACCATCCAGCTTCCCAGATTCCTAGGGGGGATCTCTTGCACAGTGCATGCTCCCGGGTTTGAGCTCCCAGATGCCGTGACCACATTTGACCATTCACCTGATCCACGCAACTCTGTTCCAGCTACTTGGTTCTCTTGACTGGTCTTCCGGTCGACATATGTCAACTTCCACATGGATGGGGTGGTGTGCACTTGCTGCAGCCAGCAGTTGCTAGCTTAAGCAGTTTTGTGTCCAAAAGCAGCATGTGACCCAGCTGTGACATACCGCTTGGTGAACCGTTACCGTTGAGGCAGTCATTGGTTGCAGTGGTACACGTGACCCCCGGCTGTCTGGAAGTTGATAGATGGGGACCTGAGGATCAGCAGGTGAGTAAAAGGGTGTAAAAGGACCTTCAAAGTAGTTGTCCAGCCAGTTACTATTTTGGAAAACAAAAAAGGTTGGATTGGGCACTTAACACGCCAATCTCCTGCTGCTCCCATTCTGGTGCTTCCTGGGTCCCCCGCCGGAAAATGTGTGAGTGGTTTTCTGTGTTTAGGAAGTAGAGACTAGCAGAGACCTGGAACAAGTGGGACTTTGA
>ONZH01030086.1:0-11747 GCA_900303285.1 Rhinella marina | reverse complement strand
GTCATCACGATAAGCGTACACGCCTGTCAACTGACAGCGCTGACAGGCTGACGCTTATTAAAATGAACAAAGCCTGGATTTCACCGGAATTCAAATCTCCTCCGGGGGAAAGCAGCTAAAGATTTAATTAACTTATGTATCCGATTACTCTTCTCTACTCCTCTTCTCTACTCCTCCTCCATATCGTCTTTGCCTAACACTGACCCAAAAAACGCCATTTTTTAGAGGTCCAACTGGCACTCTTTTAGCACAATTTTTCAGGAGGGCCCCCTACCGGCCCTCTCTTCAAACAATTTTTCAGGAGGGCCCCCTACAGGCCCTCTATTCAAACAATTTTTTAAGAGGTCCACCTATAGGCCCTCTCTTCAAACAATTTTTCAGGAGGGCCCCCTACAGGCCCTCTCTTCAAACAATTTTTCAGGAGGGCCCCCTACAGGCCCTCTATTCAAACAATTTTTCCAGAGGTCCACCTACAGGCCCTCCCTTCAAACAATTTTTCAGGAGGGCCCCCTACAGGCCCTCTATTCAAACAATTTTTCCAGAGGTCCACCTATAGGCCCTCTGTCCAAACAATTTTAACGGAGGTCCACCTACAGGCCCTCTCTCTCTCCAAACAATTGTTCCGGAGGTCCACCTACAGGCCCTCTCTCCAAACAATTTTTCCGGAGGTCCACCTATAGGCCCTCTGTCCAAACAATTGACGTCTTTTTCCTATCTTTCTCTCTCTCCAAACTATTTTTCCGGATAGCTGCCATATACGGTATTAAACTGAGAAGAATACGGAGAACACATGCTACACTTGATCAAGTTCATAATTTACGACTGTACCGGTTGATGCAACAGTTTTCAAAATCCATTCTGGCTGTTGTCACCACCACACACGCTAGCCCAGGGGGCACTCCTCTGGCTCTTTCCAGCGAAACCTCCTTCCCCCCAGCCTGCCCCCCACCTAGAGGCCTTCTCTCCAAACAATTGACGTCTTTTTTCTATCTTTCTCTCTCTCCAAACTATTTTTCCGGATAGCTGCCATATACGGTATTAAACTGAGAAGAATACGGAGAACACATGCTACACTTGATCAAGTTCATAATTTACGACTGTACCGGTTGATGCAACAGTTTTCAAAAATCCATTCTGTCTGTTGTCACCACCACACACGCTAGCCCAGGGGGCACTCCTCTGGCTCTTCCAGCGAAACCTCCTTGCCCCAGCCTGCCCCCCCCCACCTACAGGCCCACTCTACAAACAATTTAGCCGGATAGGTGACGTATCAGAAGTTGCACTCATGTTTGTTTTTGTTCTTCTTTTATCTGCCTCCTGACCTGTGATAGGCAGAGCATGAACACGTCCCCTTAGCTGCAGTGGGACAAACACTCCCCTGGCCAGAGCAAGCTCTTTTTCCCTTTTCCGTGTTCGAAAAATCCATTAAATATAGGGTCCCAAGATAGGGGACGTATACGGCATTAAACTGAGAAGAATCAATACTGCACCAGCTGATGCTAGAGCATTTCCAAATGCATGCTGGCTGTTGTCACCACCACACACGCTAGCCCAGGGGGCACTCCTCTGGCTCTTCCAGCAAAACCTCCTTCCCCCCCACCTACATGCCCTCTCTCCAAACAATTTTGCCGGGTAGGGGGACATATTAGATATTGTACTGATTCTGAATTGCCTCCTGTGATAGATGGGAATCAAACCCGCATCAACTGCTTGGGAAGTAGCTATGCTCACCACTATACCACCAGCAGGCACAGCAACTGATAAGAACAGATACTAAACTTGATTTTAGCTGCAGTGCCAGCATGAGTAGTGGTGTCACCTGCAGGCGGTGACGGACCTTCGTTGCACCTAGTTGCAGAGCTTGGTCCCCCGCAAAAATGCTCGAATCTCCCATTGACTTCAATGGGGTTCGTTATTCGAAACGAGCACCCGAGTATCGGGAAAAGTTCGACTCGAATAACGAGCACCCGAGCATTTTAGTGCTCGCTCATCTCTAATGAGCACACAAGCATTTTAGTGCTCGCTCATCTCTACTTGCAAGAAAAAAATTATTAACGTGAATCATCTACCAAAAAATTGAAATTTTGAAATTTCACCTCCATTTTCCTTTAATTCTTGTGGCACACCTCAAGGGTTAAGGCTACTTTCACACTAGTGTTTTAAAATTCCGGTATTGAGTTCCGTCATAGGGGCTCAATACCGGAATAAAACGCTTCAGTTTTGTCCCCATTCATTGTCAATGGGGACAAAACTGAACTGAAGACAACGGAATGCTCCTGAAAGCATTCCGTTCCGTCTTCAGACCGGAGAACAAACCGCAGCATGCTGCAGTTTGCTCTCCGGTCCAGGCATCCGCACCAAGACGGATCCGGAATGACCCCCAATGCAAGTCAATGGGGGTGGATCCGTCTGGTGTGACCACAATGGTAACCGGATCCGCCCTCCATTGACTTTCAATGGAGTTCATGACGGATCCGGCTACACATACACACATACAGACATAGACATACACATAAACATAAACATACACAGACATATACACATACAAATACACATACATACTTACATGCACCCCGGCAGGTCTTCAGAGCGTCGGAGGGACAGGACGGCGCGCACAGGTGACGATTCCACCAGGCGCCCAGCAGAGGGAGCTGTGGGGAATCGTCACCTGTGTGAGCCGTCCAGCTTCTCCGTCGCTCTGAAGACCTGCCGGGAGCATGTAAGTATGTATGTATGTGTATTTGTCTGTGTATATGTGTGTGTGTATGTATGTACTGTGTGACATGTGTGGGGCCGGAGCGCGGTTCCGGATCCACACATGTCGCTGCGGCAGTCCTGATCCGGCAGCACCCTTCACCTGCCGGATCAGGCCTGCCGCGAGTGTGAAAGTAGCCTAACAACGTTTGTAACATCAGTTTTTTATCATTTGAGGGGTGTGGTTTCTAAAATGGGGTTATTTATAGGTGGTTTCCATTAGGTAAGCCTCACAAAATCACTTTATAAGTAGAGATGAGCAAGCATGCTTGGCCGAGCATGCTCGGGTGCCATTTTTGCGTATTTGCGTACGCATTTTAAAATTGGTACGCTAATACATACGCATATTTTAATCTGTACACAAATGTGTACGCATAACGTACAAATTGTTAAGTGTACAGATTAAAATATACGTATGTATTAGCGTACCAATTTTAAAATGCGTACGCAAATACGCGAAAATGGCACCCGAGCATGCTTGCTCATCTTTATTTATGCATTGGTGCTCAAAAAAATGATTTGGGAAATGTTGTTGAAAATTTGAAAAATTGCTTCTAAACTTCTAAGCCCTCTAACTTCCTAAAAAAATAAACACATCATAAATGACATTTACAAAATTATGCCAACTTAAAGTAGACATATGGGGAATGTTAAGTAATAAATATTTTCTGAGGCATCACTTTCTGTTTTAAAAGCAGAGAAATTGAAATTTTTAAAATTGAAAATTTTTAAAAATTTTTGGTAAATTTGGGATTTTTTTTATAAATGAAGGTGAAATACAAGTATATGAAGTACGATGTGTCACGAGAAAACAATCTCAGAATGGCCTGGATAAGTAAAAGCGTTCTAAAGTTATTACCACATAAAATGACACGTCCGATTAGCAAAAATCGGCCTGGGATTTAGGCCCCTTTCACACGGCGAGATTTCCGCGCGGGTGCAATGCATGATGCGAACGCATTGCACCCGCACTGAATCCTGACCCATTCATTTCAATGGGGCTTTTCACATGAGCGATGTTTTTCACGCATCAGTTCGTCATTGCGTGAAAATCGCAGCATGTTCTATATTCTACGTTTTTCACGCAGCCCTGGCCCCATTGAAGTGAATGGGTCTGCGTGAATAACGCATTGCATCCACACGCAAGATCAGGTGTGTAATGATTTAGGTTGCACCTATTCTGTGTTTTTGATCAACACCTGGTTTTGGCTCACAATAACTGATCTAAATAACTCACCAAATAACTTAAAGGGAGTCTGTCACCTCATTTTCACCTATATAACTAACAGCACTGCCCCACAGAAGATTGCATACACATCCCAGACATACCTGTGTGCACTGTGTGTCTGTATTACATGTCAAGAAAAAGCACTTTTATTCTGCAGGAAAAGAGCTCCCAAGTGCCTGGCTGAAAGTGAAACTAAAAACAGCTTTCTCTCCTGACTCGATTTCTAACAGCTATATCTTCTGATATACTGGATATAGTGCTGCGATTTTGGTATCATTTTAAAGCTTGGAATGTCAGCTTTCAAAGAAGGTCAGAACCATTGTGCTATCTGCTACTTATCCCAAGATATGAGCAGCTAAAGCTGACCTCCCCCCTCCAGTCTGGTTTGCAGCAGCAGCAGAGCCGGGCACTTGGGAGCTGTTTTCCTGCAGAATAAAAGGGCTTTTTCTGAACGAGAAATACACACACACAGTGCACACAGGTATGTCTGAGATGTGTATGCAATATTCTGTGGGGTACTGCTGTTAGCTATATAGGTGAAAATGAGGTGACAGACTCCCTTTAAGTGTTCTCATATCAGTTACTTGATCAGTTATTTCCATCAGTTATTGTGAGCCAAAACCTGGTTTTTACAACCCCTAAGAAGAGATGCTTTGAAAATTATTTTTCAGATTTTCAGTGTCATCGGAACACGGACAGCAAAAAACGGACCCATGGACCTAACACGGTTCCTTCACAGACAGCTTCACGGATGCCTCACTGACCACCTGCTCACGGATTTCAGCACGGACACGTGAATGAGGCTTAACTGACCAAATAAACTGAACTGTGAACTCAGCCTAAGGCTAGTTTCACACGAACATTGTGTATTGCAGTCCGCAAATTGCGGATCCGCAAAAAACGGATGTCGTCCGTATGGCATCTGTTTTTTTTGCGGATCCATTGTAGCAATGCCTATCCTTGTCTGCAAAACGGACAAGAATAGGACATGTTCTATTTTTTTTGTGCTGTCAGTATTTTTTGCGGACCCATAGAAATGAATGGGTCCGCATCCTATCCGCAAAAAATGTGGATTGGAGCCCGCAAAAAATACTGTCGTGCGAAAGAGGCCTTAACATAAAAACAGCATGCGCTTTATGCATGTCACTTGTGTTTTCATGGTGTTTGTAAATGCAAATAATAAACCACAACTGAAAAAAGTCCCAAAAAATACATGGGTATCCTGTGATTCAAAATTCCCATCAATAAAAGTATATAAACAACACTCCAGAGTAAGTCCATAATGTCCTTTTGCGCCGCAGGTCTCTTCAGTGCGGTGGGTTTAATTCACACCTTATACCAAGCAGTTTAAATGACAAGAAACCACGCTGCTTTTACTTAGAGGAAATTGCACTCTATCCAGGTCAAAAATAAATATATTTCTTTCTCTCGACCACAAATGCCTGTATGATAAACAAGAGGGAACACCGATAGGGAAGAACCTTCAGCACAGTGGTATAATCAACCATTTATTATACTCACAAAAGTAAGGCCCCTTGCAGACAAGCGTGGCAAATGCACGTCTCCCGCATCGCGAGCCATGTCCTAAACTCCCGGCACTGAACGGGATCACATAGCATTATACTGAGTTATGATGCTATGTAACCCTTACAGTTCTGGAATGTGTTGGATAACACTGACATAATGCTGTTAGGCCCCTTTCACACGGGCGATGTTTCCGCGCGGGTGCAATGCGTGATGCGAACGCATTGCACCCGCACTGAATCCTGACCCATTCATTTCAATGGGGCTTTTCACATGAGCGATGTTTTTCACGCAGCAGTTCGCCGTTGCGTGAAAATCGCAGCATGTTCTATATTCTGCGTTTTTCACGCAGCCCTGGCCCCATTGAAGTGAATGGGGCTGCGTGAATAACGCATTGCATCCGCACACAAGTGCGGATGCAATGCGTGATTCACTGATGGTTGCTAAGATATGTTGTTTGTAAACATTCAGGTTTTTTTCACGCGCGTGAAAAACGCATTGAAACGCTTCGCACCCGCGCGGAAAAAACTGAACGAACGTACGCAATCGCAGTCAAAACTGACTGCGATTGCGTGCGGATTGGTGCGGATGCGTGCGGATTTTCCTGAACGCATCCGGACCAAATCCGGACACGCTCGTGTGAAAGGGGCCTTAGAGTTATCCAACACTTTCCAGAACTGTAAGGGTTATATAACATAATAAATCAGTATAATGCTATGTGACCCCGTTCAGTGCCGGGAGTTCAGGACACGGCCCGTGATGTGGCAGACATGCGTGTCACGCTCATCTGCAAGGGGCCTAAAGGTGTATAAAACATATCAGTAACATGAACATCTGTTCGGGCAAGCGTCTCCCCCGCATGTTCAACCAACCAAGGTTGAACGCGTGGAAGAGATGCTTGCCCGGATGGATGTTCATGATACTGATATGTTTTATACACCTTTACTTTTGATTATCATACAGGCATTTGTGGTCGAGAGGAAGAAATAAACTTGCCAGAGCTGGTGTTTGGGCTGTGCCAAATATATTTATTTTTGACCTGGAAAGAGTGCAATTTCCTCTAAGTAAAAGCAGCGTGGTTTCTTGTCATTTAAACTGCTCAAAATTCCCATCAAGTTTTAGCTCACTTCTAGAGTTGACTTTTTTTGCCAAAAAAATGCACCACAAATTCATGAAAGTGTCAAGAAGCACAAGTTTGCAAAAATGGCATAAAAAACTGTGAAGCCAGTCTAAAATTTGAAATTAAAGATGCTTAAAATGCATGGCAATTTTTTTACATGCATGAACAAAAATGTGTGATTGAAGTGTAAAATAGTTTTAGCCAGATTGTTATAGGCTCCAAAGGACACTTTTGGTTTGTTCCCCTAGTGTGCCTAGTGCTGATATCTGCCCTGGTCACAAAAGAGAAAAAATAAAATAAATAAATTGCACAGATTTCCAACGAATATAAGCCATTCAAGTATTCAGTGAAATTGTTTTTGTTAAGTACAGTAATAGAAAGTACACTTAGTTCTGAAAATTTCAGTTCAAATGTAGGTAGAAAAAATATTCTTCTCTGATAAAAACACAGTAAAGTAGAAACAAACACTGAAAATCTATGCAAACCGTCATTGCTGGGATAAGCACTAGAGATGAGCGAACATGCTCGTTCGAGCATTAGGGTATTCGCATATGCTCGCTAATCGGACGAGCATATCGCGATCCTCGAGGAAATGGCAACTTCCTCTTCCTGCATGTTAGCCGCCTTTTTTCAGCTAATCAACATGCAGGAGAGTCTTTGGTACCTCCTAGCATCACGTGGGGCCCCTACAAGTCGATAGCAGGGATTGGCTGGCCAGATCAGATGACCTGGGAATATAAGAATCTGGTCCCGCGCTGCTCGCGTCATACGCCGTCTGCATGAGATTAGGGATAGAGCTGCTGTCTGTCAGGGAGAGTGTTAGGGCCTGAATTTAGTTGTTGGTTAGGCAGGAATCACCCACAAAGAACCCAACAGCCCTTCTAAGGGCTACAAGAACGTTTTTTTTTTTTATCTCCTCCTGGCTGCTGGCTGGGACTTGTAGGGCAGCGACCGCCATCTTGGCAGCACACTGTTAGGTTGTGAAATTAGAATCTGGTTAGGCAGGAATCATCCACATCTACCGCCATCTTGGCTGCACACTGTGCACTGGTGGCAGAAAGGGGACAGCACATGGTCCACACAGACCCCAATGAAATTGCCCAAAGTCCTCTCAGTACTCATTTTTGCTGCTGCTTGGCTTGCTGGGTTCTGTAGTGCAGTCTAGGGAATACGTTTTGTCACTCAGTTATATAAACTACAGTCCAGTGAACAATTGTGAGGTGGTGTTCTGTAAAGCAGCGTCAGTCTATAAAATAATTTTTTTCACTCAATTATATAAACTACAGTCCAGTGAACAATTGTGAGGTGTGCGATACACTAGCCGCAGTCTAGAGAATAATTTTTTTTCACTCAATTATATAAACTACAGTCCAGTGAACAATTGTGAGGTGTGCGATACACTTGCCGCAGTCTAGAGAATAATTTTTTTCACTCAATTATATAAACTACAGTCCAGTGAACAATTGTGAGGTGTGCGATAAACTAGCCGCAGTCTAGAGAATATTTTTTCTCACTCAATTATATAAACTACAGTCCAGTGAACAATTGTGAGGTGTGCGATACACTTGCCGCAGTCTAGAGAATAATTTTTTTCACTCAATTATATAAATTACAGTCCAGTGAACAATTGTGAGGTGTGTGATACACTAGCCGCAGTCTAGAGAATATATTTTTTTCACTCTATTATATAAAATACAGTCCAGTAAATAATTGAGAGGTGTGCTGTACAGCAGCGTCAGTCTATAAAATAAGTTTTTTTCACTCAATTATATAAACTACAGTCCAGTGAACAATTGTGAGGTGTGCGATACACTTGCCGCAGTCTAGAGAATAATTTTTTTCACCCAATTATATAAACTACAGTCCAGTGAACAATTGTGAGGTGTGCTGTAAAGCAGCTTCAGTCTATAAAATAACTTTTTTTTCACTCAATTATATAAACTACAGTCCAGTGAACAATTGTGAGGTGTGTGATACACTAGCCACAGTCTAGAGAATATTTTTTTTCACTCAATTATATAAACTACAGTCCAGTGAACAATTGTGAGGTGTGATGTACAGCAGCGTCAGTCTATAAAATAAGTTTTTTCACTCAATTATATAAATTACAGTCCAGTGAACAATTGTGAGGTGTGCAATACACTTGCCGCAGTCTAGAGAATAATTTTTTTCACTCAATTATATAAATTACAGTCCAGTGAACAATTGTGAGGTGTGTGATACACTTGCCGCAGTCTAGAGAATAATTTTTTTCACTCAATTATATAAACTACAGTCCAGTGAACAATTGTGAGGTGTGCTGTACAGCAGCATCAGTCTATAAAATAAGTTTTTTTCGCTCAATTATATAAACTACAGTCCAGTGAACAATTGTGAGGTGTGTGATACACTAGCCGCAGTCTAGAGAATAATTTTTTTCACTCAATTATATAAACTACAGTCCAGTGAACAATTGTGAGGTGTGCAATACACTAGCCGCAGTCTAGAGAATACATTTTTTTCACTCAATTATATAAACTACAGTCCAGTGAACAATTGTGAAGTGTGTGATACACTAGCCGCAGTCTAGAGAATAATTTTTCTCACTCAATTATATAAACTACAGTCCAGTGAACAATTGTGAGGTGTGCGATACACTAGCCACAGTCTAGAGAATACGTTTTTATTCTCAGTTATATAAACTACAGTCCAGTGCAAAATTGAGTGGTTTGCGGTGCAATAGCTGGAGTCTAAAGACTACATTTTTTTGCCTCAGATAGTAATTCTACTGTCTACTGAATACGGTTTTGGCAGGGGCGTAGCTAGAAGTGACTGGGCCCCACAGCAAACTTCTGTATGGGCCCCCCCCCCGAGGACCCCAAGCGCCCCCCACCCCTCCACCGCCCCCGCACTTCCCAACTAGTCCCGATCTAGACCAGGCTGCCACGCCATCCTTTACCTATAACATATATATATATATATATATATATATATATACATACACTGTCTGTCATGTAGTGTAATTGTATAATACTGTTGTGGGGGCCCTGTCAAATCTTAACCCTCCTCCCATGCAACCCCCACACTACTGTGACTAGTCAAGATCCCCCTCCCAACACACACATCCCTTACAGTCCCCTTAGATGGGGGAGGTAAAAAAAAAAGATTCAAAGGCTGAAATACTTATAACTAATACTGAAAACTCTTTATTGCCAGGATCAAAATATTCGACCTTTACAAGACTATGTTAAACTTTTTTATAGATACAGATTCCTGCAAAAAGATAAAACATTCTTGGTATGCTTTGGACTTCCTAGGAACCTTCCCTGCCACAGTATTTCAATTCACGGAAATTCTCTCTGTTTAGATAAATATAATGTTAATATACATAATACATGAAGATATTATGTATGTATGTATGTATGTTTCATTATATAGAGCAGGGATCATAAACTTTTGGCTCTCCAGCTACAGAAAAACTACAAATCCCAGCATGCACACTTGCTAAGCTGTTCTTGTAAACCCCATAGAAGTGAACTAAGCATCCTGGGTATAATAGTTTAGTAACTGCTGGAGTGCCAGAGGTTGCTGATCCCTGATATAGAGAATTGTATCACTGCTTTTGCCTAACTTTACATTTCCCTCCCTCCTGTAACCCTTTGTGAAATAGGACCCATCACCACACCTGACATGTCTGTTTTATTAATTACACTGCATTCCACAACAAGCAATTCTGGATCATCTTTTCTCACAATTTTTCATTGTTTCTTTCCTCTGTTATTCAAGGTTTCTAAGTTCATTGGCAACTGTATTTACGAGATGGGGTATGTGTGTCTATACAGCCTAATGCAGTCTCAGATTGTAGGGACGTACCCAATTGACAATGAACTCAAAAACTTAGAATAACAGGAAAATTACACAAGGTGGAGTTAAGAGATATGATGACCAACAAATGTTATATTGTTCGGAATAAATTTATTTACTAAAGTGATATAGTGTCATGTTTTTCAAATTGTTCCAAGTATAATAAAAGTAGTAAATAGTGATGAGCGAATCGAAGCGGCAATATTTGTGATTCGCACGAATATTGCCCATTTAGGCTTGGCTCGGCATCCCGAGGCAGCGCGGACTCGTGATTATTTGTGCGTCACTGCAAGTTTGAAATGCCCAGTTTTTTCAGCCAATCAGCATCAAAGGGAAGCCTGTGGGAACGCCTGCTGTGATGTAACAGCCCCTATACCTCCCCAGCAGTGATTGGCTGGCAGTGACATTTGACCTACATTTACATAAGATAGGGACCTGCAGCATCAGCCTCATTGTGCTTTGGGAAGGAGAAGAGACAGACAGTGTTAGCTAGTGTAGTGTGTGCAGCAAGCAGTTAGTTAGGAGTTAGGTTAGGAAGCCCCAACAGTCCTTTTAAAGACTATACTCTGAAGAACAGTATACATTGTATATTATTTTTTAATTATTTAATTATTTAAAAAAAAAATGGCGTGGGGTCCCCCCCTTTTTTCCTTCACCAGCCAGATACAACCAGCAGCAGCAGCCTGGCACTGCCAGGGTGGGAAGGGACACGGTTATTGGCCCTTCCCAGCCTAATGGTACCAGCCTACAGCTGCCCCAGAGCCAGACCCTCAATTTAGAAGGTCCGGTCCTGCGGGTACCCGGCTCTTCCCGGCACCCCTGGTGGCGGTCGGTGCCGAGGTAATAGATGTTGGGGTTAGTGCTGGCCTGCCATACCGGCAAGCACTAAGCCCAGTATTAGTAATCAGGGCCGTCTGTAGATAGCCCTAATTACTAAAACTGTAGTATTGTAAAAAAAAAATACACACACACCAGTATAAAACATTTTATTGAAATAAACACTCCCCCAGACCCCTGTTTGACCATTTTATAAAAAAAAAAAAAAGCTGGTCTGACGTAGTCCACCGAATCCGACGTAGTCCTCTGCATTCACGACCCTGAAAAATAGAAAACAAACACACAAACACAGACCACTTACCTCTTCCTGCAGTGGGATAATACACACAGCGATGTCACTGTACAGGGATAATAAACACAGCGATGTCACTGTACAGAGATAATAAAACACAGCGATGTCACAGTACAGGGATAATAAACACAGTGATGTCACTGTACAGG